>CAVNYN010272290.1:0-76146 GCA_963692815.1 Nyctanthes arbor-tristis | reverse complement strand
AAAAAAAAAAAAAAAAAAAAGAGGCTACCGGAAATGAAATGGCAACCCTTGGCTGCCATTTCTGGGCAGCTGAGTCCCCCCACCCTCTTTTTTTTTTTAAATTAAAATTTTTATATTTTTAAAATGAACCCTCTCCTTTTTTTTTTTTTTTTTTAATATACATATTTTGTTCCTTAATTTAAAATGATAAGAGACAAAATGGTAATTTATTCGATGAATTAACAGTGAAATTGGCAGAAACCGTTAAAATGAAAGGTTGGGGACCCAGCCGGTTGAAAAAAAGGTTGGGGACCCCGCAGATACTAACCCCAAAGTTTGGGGACGATACGTGAAATTAACCCTAAAATAAAATAACAATAATGTGACTTCTTAATTCAACTTATCACTTAATGCCATGTGGACTAGTATTTATCAGCAGTTTTGCCACACAGCATTCCTCATTAAATGCAAGTATCATTAGAGATGACCGAGTGACTCTATATACTGAAGATCATACCAATAGAAAAGCATCATTCAATTCCAGCCATCATTAATTATACTGCTTAATCTGGTCTAGTCATAATCAATTATCTTCACGTACCAGGATTTCTATACAGGATAATAATCCTGTGTGGTACATGAATCTTTATCATATTAGTTTCAAAAATCAATGTTAATCTTGTCACAAGCTATTCCATTGACCAGCAAGGAAAAGAAAACAAAATGGATTAAATCAACCCTTAATGGCCTGCAGAACTGAATTAAATCAACCCTTATTGGTTCCTAACTGGTAAGAGGGGTCTAAGTTTCTTAGCAAATAACATCATATTAATGCTAGACAAAGTTGTTTAATTTTTATCTCTTCGGGGTGAGAATGGTAACTAATGAACATTCATGACAGGAGAAAAAGGTAAAATTTACTAACAAATCAAGAGTGTGTTTGGGAGGGCATTAGTTACCTAGAAGATGGAGAGATAAATACTACATGAGAGGATACTATTTCTCCCTGTCTCTCGTAACTTACAAACCCATCCAAACTCCTACAAATGCTTTGTGAAAGGGGAAAAAAAGGTGTCTACCCAGTTAAGTTCCCAGGTGAACGATTTGGAAGAAGAAACCTTCTAAAAATTCATGGAACTATGACGCAAGTAATTCTAGAGATATGTTAATTAATAGAATTACTCATAACTCCTAAAGTAGAAGTAACTCAAGACCAATACATTAACGAACAAGGAAACAACAAGACATATCCCAATAAATCACTTCTCAAAAAATCAAAATCACAAACTTCCTCAATTGTTGAAACTTGGAAGTAATACGTTCTCTAACAAAGTTTTTATGTGCATCAAACATCTGCAGGGACTTTAATAGGTGAAGTCTGTAGCTTTCCTGAAATTAGCCATCAGCAGTAACCTTCAAGGAAGCCAAATCCATGGGTTCTAAAAGCTATTAAATTGTCATAAAGGAACACACATGGGTAACAGATACATAAACATCAAAATATGACAAGCTCTCTCAAGTTATAAGGAAGCCCAATCTGGATTTATAGCATCCCAAAACAGATCAAAGCAATGCACGAGTCCCTGATGACTAATAATGTTTACAGTTGATAAAAAATTTTCTAAGGGAAACCTCAAGAAAAAAGAACAGAGAGAATTGCTTAACTCGCCTTTGAATGTAGTGTAGTATGTAACAGTCTCAAGTTTGGTATCAATCTTGAATTTATTTCCATCGCAGCTGCAATGTGCATCACCTATTAATAAGAAAAGCCATGACCACAGAACAGCAAGACTTATATTTCAAGCTCAAAAGTTCAATAGAAAGATTTTCTCTACAAGAAACTAGTTTCCAGAAAAGGCTTACAGTAGGAAAAGTGTCATTCGAAGATTGCGATCTATTGACGTGGTCGTTTGGGTGAATCAACTTCTCACCACGCTTGTGGCCAAGGATCTCAGCTGCACTATTTGCAATAACCTATGTGAAACATGGTATTATGGCATTAAATCCAAAGAGAGAAATGTTAGTTATTTAGAGGAAATACCCAATATAGTTTCAATATCTGACCTTATATTTCAATTGAACCACAACTCAAAAACTTGTAAGTACCTCATTCGCGTTCATGTTACTTTGAGTGCCACTTCCAGTTTGCCAAAACACTAGCGGAAAATGATCATTTAACTTTCCCTCAGCGACTTCTTAAGCTGCCTACATAATTGCTTTCCCGATGGATGGATCAAGGCCATATTCCATGTTCACCTTCACAGTAAGACAATAACATTGACAAATTAGACATTGGAAAACCTTAGACATGCATATATTAATCAGAAGTACCATAAGAGTTAAAATACTTTGTATATTTCTACTAGAAGTCTCACCGTACCAGGAAACCTTTTTTTTATTTACAATCTGAAAATATTATCTCTTCCGACAGTGTGTACATGTGTGTAGTTAGGTCTTTTGAAGAGAAATGAAAGATATTATGATGATAATAATAATAATAATAACAATACTGCATCTGTGATGTACAAGAATAGTAAGTTAACTAATTATCAACCTTAGCTGCGCACTTTTTCAGAACCCCAAATGCACGTATAATTGGTTCAGGCATTCTTTCGCGCTCACCTCCAATCTCAAAATTTTGCAATGATCGTTGTGTTTGAGCACCCCATAATCTGAATGATTTTAATAAAAATGTGCGCAAAGAGGAAAAACATCACAAAGGATTGGACCATTCTGGACAATAGTGTAAAAAGACGCAGAAGAAAGATGAGGGAAGAGCTCTAGACACACTAAAAGTATTCTCCAAGAAAGATCGACTCAAGAAGTTACATCCATAAAGAGAATGACAATAGGCTCTAGAAAGCATTGTTTTAAAAGGTCGCCTCGAGGCCCGCCTTTTACGCCTCAACATATTTCATGCCTTGAGGCTCAAGCTTTCAAAATATTTTTATGAGCCTCATTGGATAGGACTCATGCTTCAAGGCAAACGCCTCAGGGCACATGAGGCAAGTGCTTTATTGAATGTTATTACTCTTAATCTTTCACAATGTGTCATTAAAAAACCCAACTATTTTTCTTACTCTTCATATGACAGAAGACTTTAGGCCAGTAATTTATTAAAGTATTAAAAACCTTAAATGTAGAACACCATAATCTCTAATATCTTATGTGTCTACCTTACCTACCACGTTCCCTTCTAGACTTCTCAAACAAATATCATTTCAGTAACTTAAAAGTACTTTTACTTATAAAATCATGTGAAAAATATAAACTATCTTTTGCCGTTTTGGAAAAAGAAAAAAGGGAGGAAGAAAATGAGGGGAAGGGAAGTTGCAATTAAATGATGAGATGATGAATGGATAGATGTTGAGAATGAAGACGTAGAAGATGATAGAATGATTACATATATAAGCGATAATTCCATGGACGATGCTATTAGTAGTAGGGTTAATGATCTAATTGTAGCACTTTCATAAAATTTGTTAATTTTTGTTTTCATTACGCTTAATTTTTGAACTCTTCCTCATGACATAAAGTAGATTGAACTATTAGTGTCAAAGTAGACTTTTATTGATGAAACATGCTATGTTTTATTGTTTTACGGTGTTTTGAAATTTCTTTTCAGTTTGTGATGAGACTTGCGCCTTAATCGTCTCGAGGCTTACGCCTTGTCTTATGAATAAAAACTCCAGGAGTGCTTATTTCCGCCTTTTCCTGCTATGCCAGAAAGTATTACCAACGCCCAAAAAGTAAAACGGAAAGGATAAAATTATATAATCCCCATTTTCATAAATTTATTTCACAATCAGAAGACATTACTAATTTAATATGGTCAATGGGCTACAAACCCACTTCATACTCTGTCTGTTTGTCACCAACAGGGAGGTTTTCTCCTACAGCTAAACAAATAGTTGTCTATCTGTCTCGACTCAAAAAATTCAGTCTTCACAAATCATGTCCTTTCATCCTAATCTTACAGATTCCAGGCAAAGGTAGTATACTAGTATATGGTACTCAAAGCAGTTAGTTATTCGTCCATCATCCAAAACAATCGGAATTTCCGATCTCCTGCAGTAGTACGATACTAGCAACAACTACCAATTAGCTGCAGGATCAAATTCCTCCCTACCCCCAAAGATGTGAAGATATGCCACTTGATCAAATTTAATTAACAAATGCTGTTCATTGGGTAAGTGGCTAAACTAACACCGAACGTGGCTATACTGAAATTACCTAGCAATCCATAACAAGATCCTCCAAAAATAAAACACCAACTTCCAGTTTCAAAATTAAAAGCCAAGATTAGAACAGAAAAAAAAAAGAAAATTCAGAACGAGGTAAAAAGAACCCACACAACACACAGAGAGAGAGAGAGAGAGAGGGAGAGGGAGAGAATGACACGGACTCGTCGGAGGAAACACGAATGGGCCCAAATGTATCTCTTTCTTCCCGGTAAGAAGTTGTGTGCAATCTGAAGATTGCTGCATAGCGCAATGATTCGGACAAAAACGACTGCGTGGCCGTGGATCCACTAGACAGCCGACGAGAAGCTATAAGAATCGCCATTATCGGTATCAATGGAGAACGGCGGTAATTGAGAAAAGGCAAGCAGAGGACAGTTTTGAGCTGAATCGGAGCCGTAAATCGGAGAGTTTAATATGACTATTTGTCAAAACGGTATTGAATTTTCCAGTAATTTTGGCACGCTACTCGATGCGTGGTCAGATCAGGCCACGGAGAACTTTTCTCTATCGAGTCAGATCATACAAGAGCGGGAAAACCAATAGAAATAGCTATCATTGTGTGTTTTTAGTAATCATTTATATATACCTCAAATTTATCAATTAATTTAAATTTTAATTTTTAGATAAATAATAACACTATATTTAACCACATATTTAATTTGATTTGAATTCTTACATTATTTTAATCAAATCTCGACACCGATACAAAATTTAAAATTTAAATCCATTTATAAATCCACTTATTTATAAATGGTTACCAAACAAAGTCTATAAGTCATATGACACATTCCTATAAAATACATTATTATTATTACTTTTCATTAGTAATTTTATTTTACTTTTATGCAGACATTTTATTATATCTGTATGCATACGTGGCAATCTTTAAGCTATAAGCGAGGTGCTTGTAGCTTGGATTTGTGCTATATATACACACATGCATGTTATTATACCTACATCTAAGTAAAATAAAATTTTTGAAATTTTCTTATGTTTGATGTGCAAATGAAGAGTTATAAATGCACTTTCAATGATAAGTAAAAGGGTAATTTTCACCTAACGTCTCCAATCTTTCAACTCTTAAGAGATCAAGTCCCCAACCTATATTTCTCCTTTTATGGGTCCTCAACCTTTAAACAAATTCTCGTCTAGGTCCTACTAACGGAAGTCATCCAATTTCACCGTTAAACATCCACGTGCAACCCAATTGCCAAAACAAGTTAAGGGCGTTCTTAGTATAACACAAAACACCTAATTGCCAAAAATCACCGAGAACACAACAGTGGAGAAGGATACAGAGGCACCCCTTTTGCAGAATGATAGAAAATAAAGGCATGTCATGCCTAATTTGATTAAGGACGACGACGTTATAGGGAAGTCTCTGGGTGGCGCCACCTCGTTTATCTACGGCGTTCTTGATGAATTTTGCATCTCATCCACTTACATCTCTAAGGTGGACACTGATTTTCCCAACTCGGTAACCCATCTTGTCCGCCATCGAAAACTACCATCTTTCATGCACATTTTTCCTCTGAAATCAAAGGGGAGGGCTGGGTTTTGAAACGGGTCTGTAACCAGTGGCGGAGTCAGACGTTCGGCCATGGATATGCATAACTCATATTTTAGTGATGCATTTTTACTTTAAACCGAAGTTTACCTTTAAACAATCTGAAAAGGTAAATGTCAATTATTTAAGAGAAACAATAGCACATATATTCTAAGTTTCATGGAACAGTAATTCCACCAAAAAAAAAATGAAAACTTTCAAATATTGTTAATAATAAACAAAATCCTCAATTTACTAGGGCAAGAAAGAAATAAAACAAATATATGATTATTGATGACTGTCATTCATTGGCTCATGAAATTCAAGGGATCAATTTCACCTGGGTTAGAAGATCAGCGAATTGCGTTGCTCATGCATTAGCAAAAGCGGCGGATTCTTTGTCTGATTCTATTGAATGGTTTAATTTTCCTCATCTTTTATTTCTAATGTACTCCACTCTGATTTTATGAATGAATAAGCTTTTTCCTCTAAAAAAAATGGGGAATTATATTTGGGATACTATAGATATTATTTGTGATTTAGATGAAAGAATTTGGGAAATTTAGGATACTGGTGAAATTTTTTTATATTAAAAATAAAAGTAGTGTTTCTTTTTAGTCTTTGAAAAATTTTGGTGGATGATACTATCACAATTAGATCTTCCAAATTATCTCAAATTAAAGCTCTCGTTAAGAGCTTCGATTTGACACCCATATTAAATAACTTTACATATTGAAATATAATATTAATTTTGTTAAAGAATAAATTAATTTTGAAGTGAGAGAAAAGAACTATAACACATTAAAAATTTTTTTGGCTTAGAAATAGAGTGTGCATGTGCAAGCAGATGCACCCCTATACCTTCGCCAGTGTTTGTGACTGCGACCCGATATTGCCCTCTAATCTCCCGTCCTCGCATTTTGACTTCAGGATGGCTGTTGGAGTTGGCGGGGAAATCTTGTTGGAAACATTAGAAAAAATGCTTGATATTTGTGATATATCTACGTGCAATCTAATTGCCAAAAATCACTGCTGAACTACAGTACGGGTAACAGGTTTTTTGTGTTATATCAAAAATGCCCTTAACTTGTTTTGGCAATTGGGTTGCACGTGTATGTTTAACGGTGAAATTGGATGATTTCTATTAGTAGAGACTTGGACGGGGATTTTTTCAAAGGTTGAGGACCCAGAGAAGAAGAAATAAAGGTTGAGGACGTGAACTATTAATAGTTGAAAGGTTGAGGACGTTATGTGTAAATTACCCTAAATAAAACAACAATGTTCTAAAAAGGTACTTCTAAGTGTGAGAAATTAATAATTAATAATTTCTAGTTAAAACTGGTAATATTGTGTAAAACTACTGGCAGATGTCCTCAATATAGAATTGTATGGATTTTTTAGAATTTATGGATTCTCATATATTTCATGGATTTTAACTACCCGTGTGTTGCACAGGTAGAAAAACACAAATATACATTAATTGAATCAATAAGCTCAATTGACTTAGTAATCATAAAGTTCAAGATTGTTTAAAAGATAACATACATTCTTACATATAATCCTTCGTGTATATATACAATAATAAAAAAAAATATATGTTACCTTTCTCATTTTAAAAAATCCTAATAAAGCTAACAAATTCAAAAAAAAAATGTAAAATGCATTAAAAAATTCAAATAACATTAAACTCACCAATACACACAGTAGAGATGATGAATTAACGAATTATGATGTATTAGAGTTTGTTTTAGAATTGACATTTCAGTTTTGGTATTTTAATTTATTAGTAAAAAAGATTAACAAATAAAACAAATGGACAAAATGGTTAAGGTTTAGTTGTTAAACTCAATAATCACATGTTCAAGTCTTCTATGAGTTCTTTCATAAAAATTTTTGTTAAAAAGAAAAAGAAGAGTTACCGCAAAATTTACCAAACAAAAGGCGGAAAAATCGCGGTACAAAAGGCACCGAGATTTAAGTAGAATAATTAATACTAGTTTAACACTCGTGCATTGCATGGGTAGTTACAATGGTACAAAAATAACACAGATAGTTAAAATTGTTATAGATCATTATTTTTAGACATTATCGATTAAAATTGTAATTCATTGAAATTTTTGTAAAAATTTATAGTTGTAATATTCAACTATAATTTTTTACAACCCAAAACATCTACATTGTCCAGAAATTTCATGCGGTGGAGTTCTTGAAATTGCTCCTCACTTGAATTTAAATTACAAATTGAGTCAGAGCTTAAATATGATCTAACTTTAAAATTATTCTTGGAAACCATGTAATCATTTATGGAATCAACAACATATAGAGTTGGAGGTATAATGGCACGACCTTGCAAGTACTATGAATCATCACCTGAACTAAAAAATTGGGATATGTAGCATTAATTATTGATTCATTGGGATCGCCAAAAATTAGTACCAGAAGATCATCTAGTATATCAATTAAACGCAAATATCTTTGATTTTTTAATTTTAATACTCATCAAGCTTAAATGCAGTGAACATATAGACTCAGTTTAGAGTCATAGTAAATGACAAACATGACCTTAAGGTGTATTAGTTAAGTTAAAGATATAATAATATACTCACCTAATTAAAGATATATGCCAATACGTTTACATAAATAGATCATATAAAAATAAAAGAAATGGTATAAAATTTGATTTAGTATTAACATCAACACCACGAAATATAAATATCATTGTCGTATAATTTGACATGTTTAATATTTAGTCTTCTTTGATCAGTTTGATACGTTATATATATTATGTTTTTTTTTTGGTATTATTGTCTACAATAATACAAAGACAAGAAACTATTCCACTACATACAGAGCGAGGTTCAGCCTCTTCCAAAAACCACAGTAAACATGTCAAGAATTAGATTCACCTAATAAAAACCGAAACAACAACTGTTTTCCATAAAGCATAATCTATAAAAAGAGACTAAATATTATGTGTGTAAATAGAGGGTCATTTAATGGGGATCCTATTTATATATTCGCTCCATTTACAACAATCTCCCTCGACTGGGAGTTCAAGGTCGTAAGGAAAAGAAATCCCAATTTTGGAATATATTTGCAAGAGTATAGAATGATAATTGGATAAATAGATATGGAATGATAATATGATCGATAGATTGATTGCAGCATAATCAATATTGATTTGTATGAGATTTCATATTACCTAATGGAGTGAAGATATGTATGGAAGTAGATTGAAATGAATTAGAGAAATTTTAGGAGGACATGAAAAGGGAACATTCTTAGGTGACATTCTTATGTGACACACTTGTATTGGATAATGAAAAAATAGTCATGTAATCATCACCCAATGAATGTGTGCCACATGAGAATGCCACCTAATAATGTCTCATTTTCATGTCCCCCTAGAATTGCTCAATGAATTAAAGGAAAAAAATCAGGTGGAGGAAATTTTATAATCAAGGGAGAGACACATATAGTAAAGCTTGTAAGAAAAAAAATTTAAAAAAAAAAGGAAAAATGAGGTGCTTGTCAACTTGCGGCGGTTGAGAAAAAAAATTTAAAGAAAAAAAGAAAAAATGAGTTGCTTGTACTGGTTGAGGAAAAAAAATAAAAATAAGAAAAAAAAAGGAAAAATTTTGGTGCTTGCAGCGGAAATGAGGGAAAAAAAAGAAAGAATGAGGTGCTTGTGGTAGTTGAGAAAAACAATTTTAAAAAAAAAAAGAAAAAATGGAAAATTGAGTTACTTATGGTGGTTGAGTATATTAAAATGAATTAGGAAAAAAGAATTTGGGTGGAGAAAATTTTGGAGTTAAGGAGGGATAAATATAGTAAAGCATGTAAAGAAAGAAGGGAAAAATTTGGAAAAATCAGTTGCTTTTAGTAAACGTAGTAACCGCAAGAGTACAATATGTAATAGCTACCTCAGAAAAAGGGCGAGAAAATTGCGGTGTCTATAGGCACCACAACTTTTGATTTAGATATTAATGGATATATAGATATATAGATTCCATAGAATATATGCACAAAATTTTTGTTAAAAAAAAAAAAGAAGAGTTATCGCAAAATTTACCAAATAAAAGGCGGGAAAATCTTGGTACAAAAGGCACCGAGATTTAAGTAGATTAATTAATATACAGATATATAGATTCCATAGAATATATGCACTTGTACTGCCATGATACGAATTATAATTGTACTTAAAAAAGGAATAGTTATAAAAAAAAAATAGAATCGTATGGTAGTGACTTCAGGACTTAGTGAAATTTGTTGAATTTAAGGGGTATCCTCAATATATGGAATTAATGGATTCTACATTTTGTAATGTTCCGATTTGTTATTTGGTATATAACAAAATAACGTAAATACGAACTATTTGTAAAAACAAAAACACATAATCTACTTTTAACTTTTGTTCAAGTAATTATGTAACTATAAAATGATTTAAGAATATACTAGTATCGTGTTGATCTTTAAATTTAAATGTTGAGCAACTTTGTTTTTTATCTTTTTATTTATTTATTTATTTATTTTATTTATTGTGTTTGTTGAGCATGAACTTTGAGATAGAAGAAAAAAGTTAAACATGTAGTTGGAAAAAAAAAACAGAAAAAAGAAAAGAAAAGAAAGAAATAGAGAAAGACAAATGTTCCACTCCTCTTCTCTATACTATTAAACAAATTTAGTCCCTCCCAAAAGTCAACCCCCAACTTCCCGCCTAAAACACTCCCTTTTATTTTATCTTTTTTCTTATTTCTTGAGGATAATCTATATATATATATATATATAATAATAATAATAATAATAATAATAATAAGGGAAGGGTAGCTTTTCCCACTTATTTTCTGGCTCTGTAAAATTTCTGACTCTGTAAAATTTCTGGCTCTATAAGATTTCTAGCTTTTTAAGATTTCTGGTGACATTATTTAATTCTTTTTTTTTTTGTATTTTTTTATCTTATGTTTCTTTTTTAAGGAAATTGTTACGCTAATTTATTAAATGATATTCACTTTGTCCTTTATTAACCCATATACAATCATCAATTCACAGTAGTTTCTTTAGCCAACTATTTTCAATTAGGGATCTGTCACTTATCAAATTGAATACGAAATTAATTGAGAGTTCTATTTAAAAAAAGCAAATAGTAATATTTATAAGTCGAAAACGCATGTATACGTCTTTAAACCAATAAATTTCTAAGAATATGTAACCTTAATTGTAAATTTCAGTTTTTTAATGATTTTTAAAGAAATTTTTATATGGCTATTGTAGTGCAATAATCAAATTTGACTTTTTTAAAAATTATAGTACTCCAATTTGTCGATTCTATAATCTATATAAATATATATTAAATAACAGTTTGTCTGGTATAATTTTAATTTCATTTGGCGCAATTAGAAAATCTTTCCCGCTTAAAGCTCTATCTGACACTATTGCTTATAATGCCATACCACACCAGCTGTCACTTTTAATAAAAAAAAATTACAAATGTAATAGTGAATGATTGAACTCGTGACCTGCATCTTAAGAGTAACATATTTTTAAACCATTATGCAAACTCTTTTATTTGTTAATAATTTTCATTTATATATTACTATTCTCGCGTATTTTTATTCAGAAAAATTAAATTGTTAATAATTGTTTGTCTGCAGCGTCTCTAAATATATAAACATATGAAATTGGATTTATAGAAGAAATAAAGAATTAATTTAATTAATGCTATAATTTCATACGAAAAGTAGAATTGACAAAAGGCATTCCCCGATCCAGTTGGATTTCTGAATAAACATGAATGTGAATATTTTTCTTTCTCTTTTATTTGAATATTAATTAAATTTCTCTACTATTGATTAGCCCAATTGAGAAGAAAAATATTATTTTGTATTGCTATCTTCAAGTTTATCTTCTCAAGATTCAAATATTCTGGCAAAAATTACACTTTTTTTCATATAGTTACGAAATGAATAAATTATAGTCTGTAAAATATTTATCACTTCAAAGTAAAACAATCATAATTATTAACATTTATAACGGGAAATATTAAGAAAAAATTACAGTTTTTAATTAATCTAAACTAATGATATACATGTTTAATTAATTAAACATATTAATTCTTTATTAAATATTAATAAAGAATTAATTTAATTAATGCTTATAATTTCATACGAAAAGTAGAATTGACAAAAAGCATTCCCCTATTCGGTTGGATTTCTGAGTAAACATGAATGTGAATATTTTTCTTTCTCTTTTATTTGAATATTAATTAACTTTCTCTAATATTGATTTGCCCAATTGAGAAGAAGACCATTATTTTGTATTGCTATCTTCAAGTTTATCTTCTCGAGATTCAAATATTCCTACTAAAATTACACATTGTTTTTGGCCTATAGTTACGAAATGAATAAACTGTAATATGTAAAACGTTTATCCCTTTAAAGAAAAAGGGTCGTAATTATTATTAACATTTATAACGAGAAATATTAATAAAAAATTACAAGTACAATTCTTAATTAATCTAAACTAATGATATATATGTTTAATTAATTAAATATTCAATTTAATTAAGATAATTTATAAAAAAAATAAAAGTTCTCAAATGAAATTTATTATCCGATGAATATGAGTTATCAAGTAAGTTCCTCATTCATATTGATTTCTATTGTTTTATTATTATTTGACGAATGCGGGTTATCAACTATGTTTCTTATTCATATTAATTATTTTTCATTGTTTTATGAATTATAAACTACAAATTTTTTGCTAAAAAAATTACAAACTACAAATATTTTAATGATATCGATACTTATCCATCATTACATAATCAAATTTATCTATAATTTAAACAATTAAATGACGATAAATATGTGTTAGTTATTAAATTAAATAGTGAATTTTATTTCAAAAAATTGGATGGATCAGATAAAAGAGAATATAAATTGAAAAAATTAAGAATACCACACAATTTACCGCTATACGAAATAAAATGTCGAAAAAAGACCTTATTAACATAGTTTTTAGCCGAAAAATTGCGGTACATAGATACCGAAGACTAATTTACTTATATATATATGCTACTTTTTAAAGATTGTATTTGTTATTTCTAGACTAAAATAGCAACGTGATATTATATATGAGTATTTCTAAAAAGAAGAAATCGTCTGAAGAGATAGAAGCTGCTACCGCCCTCTGAGCCTAGAAAGGTAAAGCCAAGCGTCCAGTCACAACTGGGAAATCTCCTGCAAAGGGGTCTGGAATGACTCTATCTCAGGATGCATCGAAGAAGAGGGCTATCGACCCGACTCCAGTAGTGTCTCCCAAAAAGACCAAGGTCAATCCTCCCAGCGTCAACTGATTTGGGATCTCTATACAAGATCCAACATCCACATCCTGTCATCTGAACAGGAAACAATCCAAATTCTACTTGCCTATTTCTCTGGCCTAGGCAGCCGACTTCACTAATTAGAAAGACAATCTCCCTCGGATCTATTAGGACATGAGGTCGGTTCACACGTCAGGACCTAAAGCACTGGAGAAAGTCCCAGCTAGTGTGAATGGGTCCTAAAGACCATAGCCTTGGCCTTGACCAAAAAGGATGAAAATAAGTTTGTAAGAATGGACACCCTAGACTCGGTCAGCTCAGACACTGCTCTAGTAACTCAACTATTGACAACTTTGTCACATACCCACTCCAAGGTCCTATCTGAGACAAATTCTTGTGGTTACCTCCATGAATAACTAGATAAGTACAAGGCTGATCTGGTCGTACTGAACAAGAGGCTGGTCCAAGTGCAAAAAGAGCTTGAAAACGAGAAATCTGGTTGGCTCGTGGACCTCCAAAACCATACCTCCAACATTCAAGTTTTGGAGAAAAATTTTTATGGCATTGTCTCCCAACTTCAGGACAAACTAGAAGTGGCACGAGAAAAGACCCGAGCCGATTACCTAACCTATGCTAGGCATTCAGAGAATCCAAGCTATAAAAGGTCTTACCTGATGGGCCAGGAGAAGGTGATCCGAAAGGTCAGAGAACTCATTCCCAATGCTGATCTCAGCTTTATTTCTGTAGAGTATGAGAAGCTCAAGTCTGATCACAAAATAAAACTTCAAGAACTAAAAAGAGCCCGACCCTGGCATCATAGTTGATGATGAGGAAAAGGTCGAAGAGGAGACTGCAGCTGATCAGACCCCTGGACCAGTGGTGCAAATTATTACACGACGCTCTTCCGATCTCCGATCTGGAAGGCACTTGGCTAAAGCGGCAATAAACGAGGACCAAACTGGAGAGCTCCCTGCGGAGGGGTAATGGTTGATCAGAGTGAGAACGGAGTGGCCACGAAGGATTGAATCATAATTCTTTATTTTTGCCTTAACTTTTCTTGTAACTCAATGATTTTGTAACCTTTCCTACCTCTGGAATCTCTATTAATTGAATATTATATGGATCTTAACTTATTTCTTATTAATATTGTCAACATATTGGCATGATTTGGATGTCAACAACTTCAAGAACTCTGTCCTACTGACTTTGGCCATTCTCAATTCGTTCAAATTCCTCATTTTCAAGAAGAATTATGATAGGCCATTTGTGTTTGATCAGTCTCAAAGTGACCGATATGGACCCTCACATTCAAATCATTTGTTCTAACATGCATATTGCGCATTTATAACATTTTATCTGCTAGAAAATATTTCTAAGTACTTAAAATATGTAAAGCGTTAAAATTTTGTAATAATTTTCTAAATGTCGAATTTATGGGAGGCACTCTGATCATCCATGTTACTCTAGTCGGCTGCTCTAAGATTGGACATTTTCGTCCACTCTCAACTTTGTATTTTTCCACCTATATTTGCCCTAATTTCTGACCGGCCATTCTTAAGCGATCTAAAATTTGTATATGTCAGGTGGCTAGTCATTTCCCTGAAGTGTTTAGACTATGCCTTGTGATCGTTTGTGTGTTCTTAATAGGGTTTGAGGAAGTTTATTTCCTTAGTTGGGTTCATCGAGCCTTTGAGAATCAGCTGGGAAGCCGTTCCCCAATTTGAGCTCCATAAGCCTAGGGAGTTCTGTTACCTGATTGGGTCCATCGAGCCTTTTGGAATCGACTGGAGAGTCATGCCTCAGTTTAGGCTCCGCAAGCCTAGGGAGTTCTATTTTCCTGATTGGGCTTATCAAGCCTCTGGGAGACCAGTAATTGTTAAAATTCATGTATAATGAGAAAGAGAAATGGCTTTATCCTTGATTACATGAAAACCTCGAATATGGGTGAAGATAAAACAAATGGTGATCCAAGCCTATCTACTGGTAGAACTTTTTCAAGTGCTCTGCGTTCCACGGTCGAGGCACGGCTTGGCCACTTAGGATTCAAGCTTGCAAGCACCATTTGGCAGAACTTTTGTCACCTTGTAAGGTCTATCCCAGGACCTCTATAATGCTCCAGGAGGGGGATGCACCTTTTGCAGCATGAGATCCCCAATTTCAAACTTTCAGAGTTTGACTTTCTAGCTGTAATATTGGGCGCTCCGTTGCTTATAGAAAACATTACGCATTTCTGCTATGAGTCTCTTCTCATCTAGCCAATCCAAGTTAGCGCGGAGCGCCTCCAAATTTTGTTTGGGATAATGCTGTTGGATTTTGGTCCAGGGGATCCCAATTTCCAGATGTATTACGGCCTCTGTTTGGAACGCCACTGAGAAGGGAGTTTCACCTGTTGCCGTCCGGGCTGTAGTTCTATAGGACCAAAGTACGGATGGTAATTTCTTAGCCTATGCTCATTTCAGTTCCTCCAACCTTGTCTTCAAAGTATGTTTAATAACCTTTTTGATGGCCTTGACTTGATCGTTGGCTTGTGACTGGTTAGGAGTGGCATAAAAATTTTTGATATTCAGCTATTGGCAGAACTTCTGGAATTTGGAATTTTTGAATTGTCTTCCATTGTATGTGATCAATGTATATGGGATCCCGAAATGACATATGATAGACTTCCAGATGAAGTCTGTAGTTTTCTATTCAGTGATCCGAGACAAGGCTTCGGCTACCCATGTTGTGAAGTAGTCGACAACGACGATAGTATATTAGGTTGAGCTCTTTCCTATCGGGAGTGATCCAATTAGGTTGATCCCCCATTGCAAGAACAGCCATGGTGCCCAGATGCAGCGTCTCTGGTGGGGATCTATTGATCAGAGCAAAAAATTGGCATTCAGAGGACTTCCTGACAAGTTCCATGGCATCTTTCTTCATGGTAGGCCAGTAGTAGCCTTGTCACATAACCTTAAAAGTGAGGGCTTGCCCTCTGGTGTGATTTTTGCAGATTTCGCGATGCACCTCCCACAAAGCATAATCTGCTTCATCCTGGTCCAAACATCGGAGTAGAGGCTGAGAATACCCTCTTTTGTATAAGATGCCATTCATAAGAGTAAATCTTACTGCTCTGATGCGCAACTAGCGAGCCCTGATATGGTCGTTGGAGACTTATCCGTCAACTAAATACCAGATAATATCCTCTTTCTAGCTTGGGGATGTGTGAAGGAGCTATGTATCTAGTCTATTGGGTCGAGCACGAACTGATCTATCCTCTAGATAGGTAAGCTCATGAGAAACTCAGCACCCACACAAGTGGCTAACCGTGCTAGCACATCAACATAGGTATTTTGAGCGTGTGGGATTTGTTGGACTGAGAATTCGTCAAATTTCTTAGCCTCTGTACGTATCCTTTCACAATATCACATCAGATGTGGTTCTTTGACTTCAAAATCGCCATTGATCTGATTCACCACCAACTGCGAGTCGCCGTGTACAATAACACGCGTGATCTCCATCGACTTAGCCAGCGAGAAAGGCCTCATACTCTGCTTCATTGTTTGTGGTTGGGAACCCAAATCGCAGAGCCTAATAGTGAGTCTGATCGTTTAGTCTAGTGATCACGATTCCTGAGCCCAAACATTTATCAGTTGCTGACCCAGCGACGAATAAGTTCCACTATTTAGAATGGCTGGCTACCATATCCGCATGTTGTGAGAACTCAACCAGGAAGTCCACCATGGCTTGACCCTTCATCACTGTCTGGTGTTTGATGACGATATCGAATTACCCCAGTTCCATTGACCATTTCATCAACCTCCCAGATGTGTAGGGATTTTGGATAGCTTGCCGTTGGGGATAGTTGGTGAGTAATTCCACCTGGTGTTGTAGGAAGTAGGGTCTGAGCTTCTTGGTTGAGATTGTCAGCGCATATGCCAATTTTTCGACCAATTTTTCGATCCTTGGATACCGGAACTCTGTCTTTGTTAGTGCCTGACTGATGTAGTACACTAGCTTCTGAGCGCCATCCTGAATTTGGACCAGTACTGAGCTTATAGCTGAGCTTGACACGGTTAGATACAAGGTGAGGGTGTCTCCTTCTTGTGGCTTGGACAGAATGAGAGGTATGGATAAGTGTTGTTTAAGTACCTCAAATGTCTCTTTACATGCGTCTGTCTATTGAAAGCCTTTGTTCTCTCGAAGAACATCAAAAAATGGTTTACACTCGTTTGTGGAATTAGTAATGAAGTGGCCGAGTGTTGCAACCCGCCCAGCCAAACTCTGAACTTCCTTGATGCGGGTCGGTGGATGCATGTCAAGCAGTGCCTTGATATTGTCGAGTTAGCTTCAATGCCCCGCTGGTTCACTAGGTATTCTAAGAACTTACCAGACCAACCCCGAACGAACATTTCTGTGGATTCAGCTTTATTTTGTAATTCGAAGAATGCCGAACATTTGCTAGATATGTGAAATCTGATTAGTTGAACGTGTGCTCATGACTAACATAACATCAACATATACCTCCATTGACTTGCTGATGTGATTCGTAAACATCTTGTTCACCAACCTTTGATACGCGGCCCCTGTTTCAGTATAAATGGCATCATCTAATAACAATATAGGTCGTAGTCAGTAGTGAATGAAGTGTGGTCCTGGTCTGGTTAGTGCTTTGGGATCTAGTTAAACCCTAAATTCGCATCCATGAAACTTAAAGCTCACACCCAGCAGTCGCATCAACTATCTGGTCAATCCTAGGTAAGGAAAAGCTGTCTTTCGCACATGCTTAGTTGAGATGCGTGAAGTCAACACATAATCACCACGACCTATTGCTTTTCCGAACTAGAACTATATTGGCCACCTAAATTGGGTACTTCGATCCCCAAGGAGTTTGATGACTTCTGCAACTTGGGCTTCATAATGCTCTCCATTCAGAGGTCTTCTCTTTTGTCATTTCGGCTTCACATCGGGTTCAGTATTTAGCTTATGACATGCTAGCTATGGTGGGATCACTTCTATATCTTCATGAGACCATACAAACACATCTAGGTTCCGCTTCAAAAAAGAGAAGAGTTCTGATTTTACTAGTTTCTTCAGGTCTGCACCTATCTGTAGTTGGGCCTCTGGTCTATGATCATCCATGGATACTTGGACTAAGGCTTCTGTTGGTTCTGCTCTAACTTCTCTATAGCCTTCCAATCTTGGGTCAAGAGGGTCATCAGTCTCCTCGAGAGACTGTTTACGCTTAAAAGTCGTGACGTGTTTGGAAAGTACATCTAGATTGCATTCTCTGGCTATCCGCTGGTTACTTCAGACTATCCCCACTCCATGAGTTGTTGGGAACTTCATCATGTAATGATAGATGAAAGTACCGCCTTAAACTCTGACAAAATTGGGACTCCCAAGATGGTATTGTAGTTTGAATTCACATCAATAACCACAAAATCCGCCAGAGTTTGGTGCACCTTGGGCTCATCTTCAATTTCAACCATTAAGGTTACTTGACCCCGAGGGGTCATGGATTGTCCTGTAAAGCCCTGGATCATTCCACGGTACGGTCGGAGACGATGCTCTTCCAGTTCCATTAGCTCATAAGTTTGGAAGAACATAACATTCACTACACTTTCATTATCGACCAATGTCCGATGGATTCAGACCCCTAACAAAGGCATAGTGATGACAAGTGCGTCGTCATGAGGGTGGATGACACCTTCTGCGTCAGCTTCTGTGAAACCGAAAGAATCCCTAGCGATCTCCTCAGGGGTCATGCCAAAAGTGGCTAACTGATAACTGTTACATGCTTCTCTGACTAAACGTCGCCTCTGATTCCGCAAACCCTCTACGATCTATTTCCACCAATCAGTACATGAATGTCTGCCGCAGGCAATCCATTGTTGGTATCTGGTATCTCAGGAGGGGACCCCATGCGAGACTGGACAGAACCATAACCGATCAGAGACACATGGCCAATCTAGAGTGGTTTGTAAATCAATGTGGTAAGCACCATTTGACGTAGTTGAGATCAGAAAAAGTCATTCAAACAAGCATGTTTGCCGATTAGAGTACAGTCCGATCAGGAGTATCTTTAGAGGCATGTCAGTTCTTCTTCAGCACGTATAGAAGTTAGTTGTTATGAAAAGAGGAAACTAAACCTTGTATTTTAGTATTTGTCGAACTGAGTTTATGTCCGAATAGACTATATGAAATTCTTAAAGTGCCTCGGAGCTCACCTATAAATATGGGCCTTGGGGTGCCATTTGGGAAGAGGGCTTTTTGCCTAAAAAATAGAAATTAAAGAGAGAATTCTTGCAATACGTTTATTTGATTTCGAACTCGACCTCTTATCAAACTATTTCCATTATTGCATTCACATCAAATCACTCTCTGATAAGGACTCCTGATCAAACCTAACCATCACATCACCCATTTATTACTAACCTGGGTCCACGTCTAAACCCAACGTCAACAATAATGTCTATCAAATAAACAGTAAAATCCTTAAAAGAATGTTGCATAATTTCAGAATAATTATTTTTACAATAATACATGTATCGGCTCGATACCCATTTATATTAAAAATTACATTGTAGATATAAGAATATCTAAATTAGGAATGTGTGTGTGTGTGTACGTGTCTATATATATATATATATATAAGATTTTGCTCTTCAATTACGAAGATTATGGTGTTATCCAAAAAGTATTATCTTATCATATCCTGACAATAACTTTAAGCAAGTATTATGATGTTAATCAAAGAAGACATTAAAACAAAAAGATTTTTCTTGGTATAAATTTCAAAATTATACCAAGGAAAATTTGAAAATTATACCAAAATTCTAAAAAAATCCGATAAGATTGTGATGTGGATTTTAGAATGTAAGGAATTTTAGATAGAATTAAGTTCTAATCAAAGAAAGGAATTTGAAGTTTTCTATAGAGAGGGATAAGGAAGGGCAATATGTTAGTTAGGGAAGTAATAAATAGAATGTCAGCCAAATCTGCTATAACGCTAGACATAGTGAAGTGGCGGGAAAAATTCAGCAATTACGCTAGACAACTATAGGATAATATATTATATGATTTGATAATTAAATTCATTTGATCATATATTGTTAACTAATTTCAATTCGAGTTCATTTTCGTAGCGATAGTAAAGATAATAATAATAAATATGAAAATTTCTAAATATATTCTATTAATCTTCTACTATAGTTAATAATAATAATAATAATAAAAAATTCAACCAAATTTATCTTTCGACATTGTGTAAACTTTTGGGTTAAAACTCTTAATTGCTATAATTAAATACTATATCTTCACACATGTGTTATACGGTAGAATATGTATCAAATTATTTAAAAAAATAAATAATATAAAATTTTATAAGGTTATTTTTCTGAATGGTGAAATTTTATAAGTTTACGTTACTCAATATAAGCAAAAATTAATTTTTAACATCAACTAAATAATAATAATCCAAATAATAATAATAATAATCTAATTTTGTTCTTGACATGTTAAGGTAATGAAAATTTATGGCAAATTTTAACTCATTTGCTATCGTTAATGTAAATATATATCATTTTATTTTTTGACACTAATTTCGGTAAATGACATGGTACGAAATATTTTCATGTACTCTTGAAAATATTATTTTTTATTTGAAACCAATAAAGATAGAGAACATGAACATGATATAAATTAATAATAATACATAAATATAAATTAATAATAATACATAAATATATTCATAATTTTTTAATAAAAAATAGTCGTAATTTTAATATCCATATCAAGGAAAATTAAGAAAAATATCAATTACCATGCTATACCATTTGATTTAAAGAAATGGATAAGGTGGAAGAGAATAAAAAAATAAAAAATTGAAAAATCCAGAATACCATACGAGTTACCGCAATAGGAAATAAAATGCTGAAAGACCCTACTAACAAATTTTCTATGAGAAAAACTATGGTACCAAAGTACCACATACTTAATTCCTTTTATTAATAGTAGATTCTCACCCGTGCGTTGCCTAGAAGTATATAATGTCAAATTATATCCTAATATTAGTACGACATGCTAAGTAATATATGATTAGCCACATTGAATTGTAATATTTTAATTATCTTATTGTTAAGTAATAATTATTAAATTTTATTCAATATAGAATGTTATTAAGTGAACTCAATAGCGATGGTAAAAAAACCTGTCAAACCCGATACCCGAGGATCGAATACCCGACTAAACAAGTAAGTAGGTTAGGGATGGAATAAATAAAATCGCTCTGACTTGGAAATGAGTTGGGGAAATTATCATACTTTTTACTCATACTTGACCCGTTTAACCGTTTCTTGTCAAGAAAAACAAAAATATTTCCAAAAATTCTAATGGTTTAAAAGTAAAAAGATAATGAAACAATCAAGAAAGCTTAATAATTTCAATTGCAATTGTAATTCCATCTTGGGATAGCTCCTATGTTTATAATATTATTCATTAAGTAAAAAATGAAAATAAAAATATATAGATATATAAATGGGCCAATAAATTGGTAATTACTCGCACCGGTCCGTCCCTAACCCATGCCCTATTTAAGTGGGGATGTGTACAGAGATAGGAGAAAAATATTTTTTATGGGTAAGATAACGGGCATAGCATACCCAATCATGACCCGACCCATTTTCATTCCTCGATATCGAGAAATCAAATATTTTATTTTTCTCTGTAATTATACTGTAATGGAAATTTTGTAAACTTTGAAATTAGTTAAAATACAATTATCCATGTTTACTATTTACAAAACAAGTACCTTGATAACGACTCAATTTAAAAGTATATAAAAAATGACTAAAAATTAACACATCAAGAAAATAGTTTATTCCAAATTAGGAAATACTTCCTAGATAAAAGTTATATATATATATATATATGTATTAAAAATTTTGAATAAAAAAATAAAAAAATTGAATATATATAAATCCATCAAAATATCTAAGAAAATAAGATACATATCCACCATAAGATAAGATAGATATATATCCAACATATAATTTACTACAAAATTTACCTAACATATAAGTAAAAGTTTAAAATGACCTTCGATAGTTTTGCAGGGAAAAATACCGTACAAAAATACCGCAGACTAATTTCCTTATATGTATATATTACTTTTATTAATATATCAAATAGATTTTGTAAATTATTTCAACACCTAAGATTATTCTTACAAGTCAAGACCTTTGTAATCTATTGACACCTTTGTTAGTTATTTACACCATTGATCAATGGTTCAATTCCCCTTCCCTAAAATCCCTTGTAATGTTACAAAAAAATATTCTTATTACAAACTCTTTTTATTTATTATCAGTGATACTCCCTGTATCTCAAATATATAGTCTAATTTGCTTTTCCGCAAGGATTAAGATAAACTAGTGTTTCACCAGTGCATTACACGGGGAAAATATTTAAAAGTAATTAAAAATAGATTGACCAAAATAATTTTTTCTAAAATCTAGCATGAGAAATAATAAAAGAGCTAATATCAGAACATATTATCATATATATATATATATATATATATATGAGTAATCAAGGCTAAAACATTTTTAGAAAAAAAAAAAGGAAAAGGAAACCCAAAAAATTGTGAAAAAAGGAAAAGATGAAACTTTTACGGATTTAGAAAGTGCAGAAGGGCAGGAAAAGTTTTTTGGCAACAATTCTCCTTTTATATATACTAGCAGTATGCCCGTGCAATGCACGATTAATAAATTCTGTCGACATTTCCAAAGGCATAGATAGACATATATGGTTTGTGTGCAATCTATGCAAATATATATTGAAAAATAGTAGAGAAAGCTTTCAAAATAATGTCATACAAGTAAACATTTGAAAAAAATAATAATGTCATAAAGTAGAGATTAATTATATTCACACAACAAACTTTTTTTACTCAATGGTTACTTGTTGTTTACATTACATGCAAAGTTTTTGTCTAACAAGTTCCTTTATGATCATGAATATGACAAAAACTTATTTTTGTACATTAAATTGTCTAATTAACTTGACTATGGTATTCAAATGACATAGATAACGTCAATTTTCATTTGATTTTACAAAATTTTGTGAAGCAATTCCGAAAATTTATTTTACACATTCTAATATTTGTTAGCTAACTTTAAATTTGATATCAAGTGAACTCCATTTGTTTCTTATTACTCATTGCTTTTCTTTTCTTTTCTTTTTCTTTTTACTTGATAGATTTATTAAAATAAGTTAATTAACACTTTTTTTTCACATTACAATAAGATTTCTAACATGCATGGTATTCGATTGTCACAATAATCACTAATTTCCATTCCAACAATTTGTTTTGTTTTATTTTTACTATAATTCCAACAATTTATTGAAAAAAGGAAATCAAACATTAATTTTTCTTCAAGTTCTAGTATTTATTTGTTAATTCTAATATCCGCGGAAGACTTTCAAGTCTAATAATAATTCAAGAAAGACAAATCTAAAAATAATGAAGAATGCAGAGGAAGACTTCCAATTTACTGAAAACAAACATTGCTAGTGGGACTCACAAGAAAGACAAATCTAAAAATAATGAAGAGTGCAGAGAAAGACTTCTAATCTATATATACTTACTTAAAGAGAGGATAGTTTCCTCTTTTCTTTTCTTTTTCCATCCCAAACTTGCCAGCTAAATCTGGAACTCTGATCTTGGCCTTTGGTTTTATCCACTTAACTTAGCCATTGGTTTCCTTTTTTTTTTTTAATTCAATTCAATTAATTATTTTACATTTAAGATTTCCTTTTTTAATATTTCAATCATTTTATTATTCATTTTAATGTACATGGATTTTTTCCGTGATTCCCTCAAATCTTCTCCTTCGTTTACACCTATCTTTTGATCTTTGAATTGCAATTTGATCCAAATCCCCTTTTTTGAAGATGCCAAATTTGGATAACAAATCTTTCATTGTGTATTAATCCTTTGTTCGACACCCAATTTTTTTTTTAAAAATCCGGCGAATATGACTTTCGACTATGCTCATTTTCTACTCTGATTTCGATTGGTTGAAATCAGAAATTTCAAAGATCTACCTTTTGGGTAATCTTCAATAGGAGCCCTAATCCTATTTTGCCTCCTACGTTTCTAGAACAAATCGACCTCTATTATAGAATATTGTTATAAATCTTACGAAACCCAATTATGGAGACTCCTGGGCGATTTGTTTACTTAATCCAGATATGGTTATCAATGGAAGTTTGACGTACTAAGAGCATCTCCAATGTAAATGTCTAGTCTTGAGGTGACGTGGAGGAGAGATATAGACATATAAAATTTACAAATTTCAATTTTCTCTCTCTTTTTTCACTTCTTTCTTACCTTCTTCTCTCTTTATTTTATAAATTTTCTTCACAATGTCTATGATACTTTCTACAGTTAGACGTTCTCAAAGACATTGTGAAAAAAAAATAGAAAATAAAGAGACGAAAAGGTAAGAAAATAGTGAAAGAAGAGAGAAAAAATTAAAATTTGTAAATTTATGTGTCTATATCTCTCTTCCAGTCACCCTAAGACTAGACGTTTGCATTGGAGATGCTCTAATATTTCATTGGCTGAATTCCTATATATCAAATTACTGGTCTTGGATAATCATCATCAACCTCGATATTTAAGGTAAATTTCAGGTAAATATTTCAATTAAGGTAAATATTTTTTTTTACCTTTTAAAATCCCTTACCCTAATTATATGTTCCCATTTTCCAGTTTATTTCCGGTTTTACAACCAATTATCTTGGTTTTTCCATGTTTGGCTCACGCAATATGAGGCTTCCTCAATTGTGATATATCAATATCCATTATCAATCTTCCCTTATTTCTGGCTCCTTTAGTTATCTATTTATTGGAAACAAATCATATCCATATTTGAATCAAATCGTATCCCTAATCGACTCCCATTTCAAATCCATATTCGAAGCCCTAATAAATTGCTCATTAAAAGCCCTAATAAATTGCTCTCGATTCATATACTTCATAATTAAATATCCCTGATCAATTCTCTATTTGTATCCAGCTCTAATGACAAGTTTGATTTGTTTGACTCCTTTATGACATTTTTAATACTCTCAAGGTACAAAGATTTTCCATTTAAATATTTTCTTCAAAATTGTTCAATAAATGTGTTTCAACTGGTGTTTCTGCAGAGCTTAATTCAATGTGTGATGAGAGACAAATCTTTTAGCAAGTGCTTCCTCTTGCTAGGTAGATAGTGGGTTTGATTCTCTCTCTCTCTCTCTGTTTTCCCATTGCATTTCATGTTTTATTTTTTTCTTTATGTTTTGTACGTATGCAATGAGTGATGGGGTTATTTTCTTGATTATGTTTTTCATTTTGCATATGGTGGGTTTTCAATAAGAAGTCAAAGGGAATGATGTGGTGGCAAGCAAACTTTCCATGAAGAGCATAGGGAATCGACCAGATTCCAAGGAGTACAATTTCAAAAAAGTTTATTTGCATTGCTAGCTTTTGTGTTGGATTGTTCCTTGCAAATTGGTATGGTCTTTTCGTTGGAATTATTTAGTTACTTTTATGTGTTGCTCATGATTTTTATCATCTTCTTTCTTTTTATCTCATTGTCAGATGACTTTAGTTGAACCAAATCAAAATAGGGATTGCTAGGAGATCGGAAGAGCGTCGTGTAGGTTGGCAAGCTTGACTCAAACACCCATGGCCTAAGTCTATACACATCTCATTTCATCTCAAGGTTGGCAATGTTTTGATCCTTTACTTTTCAGTAAGAAATGATTTCGCTTCTTTCTGAAATTTAGTTTCTCATGCATTTATTCTCAGGCCATTGAATATGTAGGTAGATAGGTCTCCATGTTGCAGACAAAAGAGAGTGTGAATATCAATTTGGCAAGAAACTGTAGCAGGATGGTGCTTCCTATTTCTTAATGATAGATTAAAAAACGTATAATTAATACCTTATGTAAGAGCAGGGACGGGGATGGGGGCTAGAGTATGATAGAAAGAATTTAATGTTAATCCATATTGTTTTATTTCTTATGTGTAAATTTTAGACTATTTTCAAAGATTTCACATTTTTACAAAATTGTAAAAATACATTGTTAACTCTCATGCTTATAGCAATGCTATAGAGTAAATACATTGTTATTTCATGGTGACTTTTACTAAAACAAAACCGTGCATTTACTAATTTGATTATGTAAATTTGATAGTGAATAACTATTCAGGATTTTATAGTTTGTTATTGGAATATTTTGGAGTTTATCTTCTCATGCAACGCACGGGTGAAAGACTAGCGGAAACCACTATCCTTTACTTTTTAAATAATTTCATATATAGTGTAACTTGAAATTTTGAAGTGGGTCAATTAACCGGCGTAATTTGCTCAAATTACCACGTATTAATTTTTAGTATATTTGTTTTTTCGGTTTTACATGTATTTATGATTTTAAGTGAATATTAAATAATTAATGTTGCTGTCCTTTGAATCTATAACTCAAATATCATAGAGTTTATTAAGTTTTATCACTATGTTTATTGTTATACACGTTCTAAAACATTTATTAATATGTTAAATAGATGATTGTAACAGATTAATTTTTTATTTTCACAACCACTTAAAAAATTAGGTTATACATATTTAACAATATTTAGACAATAATGATTACTACTCATGAATTGTTTAGTTTATTTGGCCAAGACATCTCATGCAACGCACGGGTGAAAACATTGTTAGCATAACCCACCCTTTATTTATATTGTAAGGTTTATACGAAATTTTGGGTGGAATTTTTTGCTCAACTATTGAGCTTTATATGATAAAAAGATATAGATGTTTGGAAAAGCAAAATCTACAAATAATTTGTCCAGTATACCCATATTTAAAGGGTTAAATTCAGTTATACCCATATTTAAGGGTTAAATTCAGTTATAGGTTGTATAAATACTGTACCTAACAATTATCAAGAAAATTACTCTTTCTCATGCAAATATACCCATTTAAAATTGATACCCCAAAAAAATTGATACCAAAAGAAAAAAAGAATAAAATATTCTCTGCTATTGAAAATTGTTAATAAAAAAAAAAACCCAAATAGTCCGTATTCCCCCTACCCCAAAAAAAGAGGAAAAAAATTCAAATTGAATCTAGAAAATTGCAACTCAGATATTGGTGGCCTAAATTTCGTGCCCCAATCCCTCAATTCACATAATAATAGAGTATACCTCTTTATAACCTTTGTCATAACTGCAATCAATCCAACCTCATCGTCAGACTGATACTAAATCTCAGATTCATTCTCAATTTACATAGCAAATAAGGTATCTTATATGGCTAACTGATAATTCTCGACTAGAAACGTAGTCAAATACAATAAGGTATCTTACATGCATGACAAACTGATAATTTTTGTTTGATTTTGTTTTTAATTTTCTTTTTGATGCTTTTTGTATGATTGCTGTATGTTAGTGGATGATTCTTGTGTACTAAAAGGGTTCAATCTCTATTCCCTCTTAGTAAGCGACCTTAATGTGTTCACTGTCATTTTAATTTTAGTATTAATATTTTGTTTCGATTGCATAATTTTCTTTTACAAATGTGACATTTTCCCTTCTTATTTTCATACTTTGTAATCGATGGCTTGTTTGGATTGTACATACCATCCTCATCGGTGCCGTAAGTACCACCAGTGAGGCATTTCATCCTTTGTCGTCACCCTAGAACATACAGAGGTGATCAATGGGATGAATACTAGGATGGTGAAAATGATGTAAATGATTTTGTCCATTTGCTTCTCAATCATGCTCTTCTTTGAAGGAGATTCTGTAGCATTAATTTTGCATAACTTGACTATGATGACCAGTGAATATAACCACTCCATACACGTAAGCCGTGTTCCTAAGCTTTGAATCTCTAAGAAGAATCTGGCTAGGAACAACAATATATGACTTGTTATCATATTCAAGATTACCAACAAAAGTATAAAGGATGGGATTTGGATCCTACCTTGAGTTTTCCAAAATCTAAGTTTGTTCAATTCTTAGAATGGTAAAGGGGGCATAAGAAAATGTTTAACATAGACTTGAAGCTTATGTTGACACAATGGTACCAATGTTGAGCCAATAATTATGCTGAGAGAATGGCATCTTTGTTGAGGTAAAGGCTATTAGGCTATTTTCTGTACATGAAATTTAAGTTGGTTTCCATCTTCAATATTATTAAATATTGTTGAAATACATTCCTCATAGAATTGATTTGCATTTCACGCCTTTGCATCACTATTTGTAGGTAAAAATGGATAGGAAATATATATAATCATTTATGTAAAATTTGACGTTCACTTCTTAGTTTCTAATTTTGGAATTATGATTATGCCTACCGAATTGGCTTAACCTTATTAATCTTTAAAACTTGGTGGAGGGAATGGATGTGGGGGTCAACCGGATTCTTTAAATTTAGTAAAGATTAGATTAGAAGTTGAAAATAATTTGTAACTATCATAGAATCTTATGGCTATTTGTCTTACACATGTTCATGTAAGATTCTACATGTTCAAATTTTCAAGTTTCTTGGGCTACTTAAAGAGGAGCTACTGATCATGTGGCACATTCCTCACAAAAATTTGTCACTTATAGTCCATGCCTAAGTGCAATGTATCTATTGCTTTTGGGTCTTTGGCTTTTGTAAATAATGGACTAGTTATATTAGATCATCTTTTGTCTTAAAAATATTTTACATGTAGCCACGCATTCTCCCATTTCTGTGCTGTCTGTTCACTTTTACCTGAAGATGTGATGTAAACATCTTGTTGTGATTTCTCTTTGTTTAACATGCTAAATGAGCAGGTTCAATCTAATATAGGAAGTTAAATTTCTGCACATTTCTGGAATCTTGAGACCAATATATCTTAGAATTATGGCTTATTTATATGGGGTTTCTTTATTTCCCAGCTTATGTTGAATCTTTTTGGTAGTTCTTATTTAGTTGCTAATTTTCTATGGGGTTCAGAGCTTGTGTAAGTCTACAAATTTGGGCCAATTAATGTAGTTTTAGTGCTTTACTTTCTGGATTATTGAGAATAACCTATGTGAGAATTATGGGCTCATGAGGTTTCTCTCTTTTGTGCTTACGTTGAAACTTCTTTGTACATTTTTTTCCTATTTGGTTGCTGATTTCCAATGGGGTTTTGTTTTAATTTTATTGTTTACTAGTTGGTATTAATTTGTTCTTATTATTCTTGGTATTATGTATTATAACATAAAGTTTTTTGTGTGATAACACATACAACTAATATCATTATTTACAAATTCTTAGATGCATAACCCCGTTCCTTATTTTCTATTTGTCTTCTTCTCCTTGAATATTGCTCGGTTTAAACAAATCAATAACAATTTTTACTTATTCTCATCTCTGAAATTGTAGAAATTACAATGATTGGCGTTACCATTTTATATGATGGCCAATGGATCTCACCACACACTACACTGAAGAGAACAATGCTGACATTCTTATCCCAGAAGAATGCACCTATACGGAATTGCTGAAACACATATGTTCCATTCTCAAAGTAGAAGCAGCCCATTATACAAAGAGATAAAAGAAAAGCTTAAAGGATAACGTGCCACAAGGATGATTCACTGCCTGGATTTCTTTTAGCCTCAAGTTTCAAGCCAACTATAAAATTGTATTTGAAGATTTATGTATTATCTCTTGTATTTATCACTTTATTATAGCTTTACTTATCTTTGCATAATTTAGTTTAGTTTAGCTTATCAGTTCGTAAATTATGTTTATCTCTTCAATGTACGTGTATATATATGCATTGTAACAATTGAATGAAATCAATTAAAAAAAAAAAAAAAACTATTATTCATTTCATGGTATCTAGAGTCAAATAAGAGACTCATGAGCACATCTCAGAATTTTCTCTCCAAAAAATAAAAAAAATCTCCTTTCCAGTCCTTGTTTTTTTTTTCTCTCCTTTCTGCTACTCTCACGTCCTCACCATCCTGTAAAATGTCAACCAATGACAAGTATTCTTCGTCCACAACACTCGAAACAATACCATTCCACCAACGAACCCTCCAACCCTTCTCATCCAGATTAATGTCAACAGTCATCTTCTGATTTGCCTCAATAATTCAAACTTCTTCTCTTGAAAACTCCAATTCATGTCACTTTTCTATGGTCTGAATTTGCTAGGTTTTCTACATAGAACAAACGAGGTTCTCCCTGAAACCATTACAGAAAATAATGTCAAACGAACCAACCCAGATTTCATTGCTTGGAAACACCAAGATCAACTGATTCTTCATGCCAACCTTGCTTGCTTAACTGAGCCAATAATTCCCTGAATTGCCTCTGCCAAAACATCTCATGATGTATGGTACAAACTTGATGGTATCTTCGCAAAGAGATCCCAATCCCAAATAATACAATTGAAGAATGAATTGTCCCAGTTATAATGAGGCACTTAGCCCATTTTTGAATTTCTTCTAGAAGTGAAAACCATATCTGATGAACTCTCTATGCTTGAAGAACCACTTAGATGCTGATCTCCTTATTTATTGTACGCGAGAACTTGGTCCAGTGTACAAAGAGACTCGCAACCTTAAGAACTCGTGAAAACCCCCTTTGAGGAACTATACAACAAGTCAATTGACCATAAGCTCTTTCTTCGGAATTCTGAATCTTTTCATTTTACTCCGACTCCATCAGTTCATTATAGCAAAGAGAATAACTCTTCTCGTCGAAATAATCAATCTATACCACCAAACCAAAACCTATCTACTAGAATTCTTCACACACCCCGTCATTAATTTTGCATCACGGGGCCTGCTCTTGAGCCCAATGGCTCTGTTGTTATCTGTCAGTATTGTAAAAAGCGTGGTCACTCACAGTATCAAGGAGTGCTATTTGCTCTTTCCGCATCTACTTCCATCCAACAGGCATGTTCATACATCCACAATGCAACATTATTCCAGTGATCATTCTGGAGGTTGGCTCGTCGATTCAGGTGCAACACATCCAATCTATCTAATCTCTCCATATGTTATTAGGTAATGGATCCGCTCTTCATATTTCTCATACAAGCTCTTTGTTTTTACATCCTAACTTTACTTTATCTGGTACATTGCATGCTCCTAATATATCTCGAAATATTATTTTTGTGTCCCAATTCTACAAACAAAATCACTCATTAGTCGAATTCTTTCGTGATTTTTCATTGTCAAGGATCTAATCACAAAGAAAGTCCATCTCCGCGATCTGAACAAGTATAACTTGCAGGAATGGCCATCACTTCCACACAAATCAACCTCCCACCATATAATCCACACCCTCTCTGCTGATACATCTCTCCTATGGCATAGACGACTCTGACATCTATCCTAAATAGTCACAAATAAAATGTTGGTGCAATGTCTTCTATCGGCATTAACGAGGCTTCTATTTGATTTTTCTTGTTCAGCATACTTATTAATGAGAGCCACAAGCGCACTTTTTCGATTTCTAGTATTAGGAGATCGGAAGAGCGTCGTGTAGAAATTTTATTTTTCGACGTTTGGGGTCTGAGTCCTGTACTTTCCATAGATGGTTTTCAATTTTATCTAATTTTTTGTTAATCATTTCACCAGATATGTGTGGCTATTTCCCTTTAAACTTAAATCTGACACTTATGCCATCTGTCCTATTTTTAAACAAGCAGTTGAGAAACACTTCAACAAACAATTAAAAACTCTCTATACTGATGGCGGAGGAGAGTTTGCAGCTCTTCACTACATCCTATCCAAAATATTACACCATCCTCTTCCTTGAACAACATTACACCATATGAAAAATTATTCAATCAGCAACCAAAATATGAAAACTTGCGTCAATTTGGTTGTTTGTGCTATCTATGGCTTCAACTTTATAGAAGTTCCAAATTAGAACAATGATCTAGCCCATGCATATTCATTGGCTATGATGAAATCCATCACCGCTATCTCTGCTATGTTTAAAATGCACAAAAAGTTTACACATCTCAACATGTCAAATTTATCAGACAGATATTTTCATATTCTACTCCATCATCATCAGCCTCTTCTTGCATGGCAAATGTCTTTGGACCCTCATCCTCACCAACCATTTTACACATACCACTCCCCACACACTTCTCTGCCTATATGACACCACCTTCATACTCTCCCGCTGTATCCGCTTCTCAACTTGCCAACCAGCAAGCTGCTACCAAAAACGAATATTTGGTATCTTCTTTGTCTCAGCCTATTACCCACACTCTGGTTACTACTGAACCACTAGAAACACAACTAGATTCCTCCAACCCTCCAAAAGATAACCCAATATCAGCTCCTATAGTTGAAAATACTATCTCAAGCTCTCTCACCGTCTTCCACCCTCCAAGCAATACACATCCTATGATCACTCATGAAGAAATAATATCTTTAAACCCAAGTAGCTGCATAATGTGTCTACCTACAACCCTCTCTCTCACTCTATTGAGCCATCATGTATTTCCCAAGCTCTCAAATTGTCAAATTGCCATCAATCCATGGTTGATGAAATCAATGCATTAATAAAAAACAATACTTGGAATCTTGTTCAACCCTCTCCCACTCAAAACTTGGTCCGCTGTAAATGGGTCTTCCAAATCAAAAGAAATCATGATGGTACAATTTCCCAGTACAAGGCATGACTCGTTGCCAAGGTTTTCATCAACGTCCAGGAATATATTTTCATGAAACTTTCAGCCCCGTTGTGAAATCCTTCCCAACTATTTCTAACTATTACTCTTAACTCTAGTTGGTCCATTCATCAATTGGATGTTAACAACCCAATCATCAAAGGACATCTCAGTGAAGATGTCTATGTTTCAAAATTGCCTGGATTCTCATATCCTCAACATCCCAGCCATTTGCAAACTTCGAAAAGCACTTTATTATGGCTTAAAACAGGCAACCTATCCTATGGCTTCATCAATTCTTTGAGTGACACCTCTCTCTTCCTTTACTTTTCCAAATATGTTACAATGTATCTACTAGTATATGTCGATGACTTACTCATCATAGGAAATGATCCATCTTCAGTAAGAAAATTTATCTCCCGCATCTCTATAAAATTCTCAGTCAAGCACCTTGGTCTCTTCTATTACTTTCTTGGTGTTGGAGTTGTGCGAACACCATCATTCATTCTTCCAAACTAGCAAAAATACATTTGTGATCTTCTAAGTCACACGAATCTGCTAGGAACTTGAAACAACAAATTTCATGTATTAAAATAAATAATACAGAAATTGTTATAAATTAAGACTTTAAGAAAATGAAGTGGATTGACACTCCTATAACTGCTAGGCTGTAAATCCTATGATTGATGATTCCAGTTTTGAAGCCTTGAAGCTTGGATTTGAAGTGGAGAAGACTTTGATCTCCTGTTTTGGACTTAAAGACTTGATTTTGACCTGAAGAAGATGAAGAACTTTGAAGACTTTGGCTTCTAATTCATCTTCTTGACTTCTGCTTTCCGATTTTCTTCTTTCTGGACTTTGTTTTGTAGGACTTAGAAAATTTTAGAGAATTTTTATTGCTTTTTCTTCTTGTTGTCCTTTTTCGTGAAATGAATGAATAAGGGTATTTATAGACGACCCTTTAAATAATTAATTATCATTTAATTTATTTTGGAAAAGTCTAATAGGCTTTAGAGTGAGCTCTTAAACAGAATGAGTCTTTAATCATTAAATGGTCTCTTGCAAGACTTGACTATTTCATTTAGGACTTAATTGGATTAATAAAATTAATCCAGCCCCACTGATTTGAGTAATTTAATTAATTTGTTTTTTCCTTTAAAAATTTAATTTCTACAAATGCCCCCTAAGATTTATCAATTTATTATAAAATGAATTGATAAATCTTGATTTTTAACATTTAATTTGGATTTTCTTTACTTTATTTTTTTTCCCTTTGTTTATTATTATTATTATTTTATTATTGTTATTATTATTTATTATTATTATTATTTTTTTTTTCAAAAGACGTCCTCGGTTTGAAACTGTGTCTTATATAATTTGAACTAGGTTGAAACTTTGACTTTAGTTGCTTATTTGAATTTGGGTTCCTTTTCACCGTAAATTATTTTGGAGTTTTATTTGTATGTGGATTATCTAGCTATCAAGAATTTAATTTAAAATTAGATATACCTTACAAGAATTCTATTACAGTTAAACAACCCACACTTCTTATCTTATTTATATAAATACAAGGGAACTTTATGATAATTACTTTGAGCAAATTTCTAAGTCAATTTCAGATTTTAAACTACTTTTTTTTTTTTAATAGAAGAAGAACCGGGAAATTTAGTTCATTCTTGTGCTTCCTCTTGGAACCGGTTTTGGGTCATTCGATCAATTTTTTTGGTAGTAGTAAAATCTTTTCTCTTTTTCTTCTTCTTTTTTTGTTATTATTTATTTGTTTGATGTTTGTTTATATAAATATACTAGGATTAGGACTGCTTATACGTTTCTTCCTTTTTTTTTTTCAATTATTTAAGCTTCCAACTTTTGCTTGGGGTAGACTTCACGTGTGTATGCCTTCTCATGTCCCATGAACCTATTTCTATTTCTGACTTTCTTTTTTTTTTTTTTTGTCTTTTATAATTCGCACATTGATAAGACTTAGAAATTTGAAGTCCAAGAAATGTTTTAAATATCTTGGAAGATTCATGCTTCTAGGAAGATACCCTTTTTGAAGACTTGAAAAATTGGGGTTCAAAATACTTTTACCTTGATATTTATGGAATACCCATAGTTTTAGGAATGAAAGATTTTTTGAAGACATCAAACTTGGAATTCGGAATACGTTTAATTTGGCATTTACAAATGTCCACTAGTTTCTTGAAGATGACAACTTTTGAAGACTCAGAAAATATGGAATCCCGTATACAAATATTTTTAGTATTCACGGAAGTCCACTTGATCTTCGAGAGTGAAGAATTTGAAGGCTTCTAAAAAAAATGGGGGTCCTGAATACACTGATCTCTGTAGTCATGGAAACCCACAATAAAGAATTTGAAGGCCTTTTAAAAAATTTTGAAATCCGGAATACACTTAATCTTGTATTCATGAAAATCCACTTGGTTTTCAAACAATAAATTAATGAAATCAACAAGCTTAAAATTTGTAACCCCAAGACTTCAACCATGTGTAGAACTTGTCATCAATTTCTTCTTTGTCAAGTCCGCACCATTTTGAACAGGCACTTTGGTTTGGACTCAATTTAATTATCTTGTAAAACTCAGAAATTTGTCAAGTTTTTGCCACAGTTATTAGTTCTGTCTTTGAACTTAGTTAAAATTCGATTTTTTTTTAAATTTTTTTTTAACTAGTTCCACATGGGCAACTTAATTTGTTCCTTTTTTCTATTTCTTTTTTTTTTTAATTTTGTTGGCCTTTTAGTTTTGTAGACTCTCTTTTTTTCTCTTTTTTTTTTGGTTATTTGATTTGATGATTTCAATATTACGTTTGTTTTATTAATTAATTAATTAATTTTTTCAGAGATCGCTAAAACAAATTCCAAAGGAAAGGATGTTTCAGACTCACTTGAGATCAATGACATTGCTGATGCAGGCAATGCCATCAATTTTTCCAATACTTTGATGAGATATCACAGTCAAACCAATGTCATTGGCTTGTTGAAGATTCATGTTCAAGCTCTGATGACATGCCCTACTATTGAGATAATCCCTCTGATGAACATGTATACGAAAGTTCTTAGTGCAGCTTAAAGCACACAACTGGCCTTAGACATCATCCTTCTTTGAATTCTCCTTTTCATCATATTCATATTGCAACATGCATTTCACAAGCAGTCCTGGCAGAGAGAAATTCTCAAAAGCTTGTGAAATAGGGAAGTACAATTGAGTCATACGGTGAAATTCTTATCTTTCAAAGTTTTGGAAATGGTCCATCTGGACATATGATCTTCTTTACAAGAAGAAACTTGCTGGACTATCTCATGCCGTCCATCAGGCAGCAAAAGAATATTCTCGCCCTAACGCTGCTTTTAGAGCACTTTGTGAATCGTGATGTCCTGACACCAACATCTTCATTGTTGCACAAGGTGAAATTGGCATCTTACTTTGGGACATTCAAGAGATAACAGGACTTGAAATTCAAGGAGAATATTATGAAGAGGTAGTTTCGACATTTACAGAACTAACAACTCTGCTCCCAAAGTTGTGCGAATATCTTTTTAAGGCTTATGCATGGTTAGCCCACAAGAAGAATGTTGACTGTATTCGCTATGCTAAATGGATTAAATTTTGGTTCCAAGAGAGCCGAAATATGTTTCCAGTCCTCAGAAGAGCGAAGCTTTTAAGAAAGCAATGGCTCTAAAGCCATCTAAAGGATAGTGGAAATCAGCAACAATAGGGATTAAGAGACCTTTAGCTGTTGACAAACTAGAAAGACTTGAACACAAGAATGAGAACCATTGGTTTGAGCTGAAATTTCCTTTATCTCCAGATGAAAAGGAAAAATTGGAGGTAGCTGCTTACCTTTCACTTTGCCTTTGCCGATTCATCTTCCCTTCCAAAGATAAATATCTCCGTCCAGCAACCTTTAAAGCAGCTTCTAGAATGGCTTCTGGAATTATATCGGCTTAGTTCCTCCCATTCTGGCAACATTTATAGGGGACTTACAAAGATGTCAAACTGTCTGTTTGGCCATAAGAGTAAAATAACCGAGTACTTTTTTGTAGGACACTTTTTATATACCTGGGCTGCATCTTATTTCACGCAAGGAGTTTATAGTATTGTGGACAAGTCTTATAAACGTCCCATCCTGTTTCGATATACTGAAGCACTGAATGATCTGCAACCTTGGGAATGAGGAGTATCGAATTTTGGAGAACTTATCAGAAGAGATATGGGCAGTTAGGATTTCTGTTGGTTTCCACATCCTATTCCTCAAAATGTTGGCATCAAGGTAGATGATGGTACTAGATCTACTGAATCTACAGATTTTATGATCAGCATTATACCTAGCTTTCTTTCATACCATCGTGTATCTTTACTTTACATCCTAGAGTCTTACAATCCTCATAGATTTGCCAGACAGCAGGGTTTTAGACAAAATTTTCTGGGTGTACCTAGGAAACTTAATGATATGATTTTTCCAGACAAAATACGCTTCTGTGAGAGGAATAACTTTGAGTTTGTTCAACTTCCGCCTACACAGAAGTCTTTAAATGATGATGATGTAGAAGTTGATCCCTTTCAATAGGTTACTAAAGGTATTCTTGAGAACAGGAAGTTAGATGTTCCGGATGATGGTGGTAAAAAGAAGCTTAAGTTAACTCTTCGATCCAAAGTGGTTTTTCCCTCTTCAGATCCCGTGGCTGATGCAACTTCAGAAACTAGCTCTTAAGATGATCAGGAATGTTTTCCTTCTTTTTTTTTTTAATGCAATATACTCAATTTATGAAACTTTATTACAGGCCACCATTCGTAAAATATGCTGTCGGAAGTGAACTGAACGACCAAGAAAGGCCCAGAACGTTGGGCATACAACTGAAATTGCCGGTACCTCAACGCATCCATTTGACTTAGGTATCCTTGATGAAAGCTACGCTGAACATTAGGATATAGGAACGCCACCTTGGAATAAAGGTAAACCCCTTTTTTTTGGTTACAATGAAAAGATAATCACAACAAACTATGTTGTTATTCTTCTTCATTCGCCCTTTTTTTGTTTAGATTTTCCGGACATTCCCCAAGATCTACATTTACCTACTTCAAGCCTTCCATTGGAACAAGTTGGCAAAGATAGGATCGCTATACTTGAAGGGATTGATGAAGTTAACTTTGCAAAGAATCCTTCTTACCGATAAGATCGAAGTAGCATTGGTCTTGGTATTTTAGGGCCTGTACCTGAAAATATCAACATTGAAGAAATCTCTGATGGCAAAGTTGAAGTGCTTACCGGTGGTCAAACTGCCAACCCTACAAGAGCTTAACAAGTTGTCTCATGATCCTCCTTTGCAAAATTTAGCTGTAATTTCTTTAGCTAACAAGGAAGTTAGATAGACCTATTTTTCTGTTTCTGGATTTTTAGAAGATGTCAATGAGAATTCAGCTTACGTGAACCAAGCACTTTGAGTTACTATGGTTAAATACCTTAAGCTTGAGCTTATGGAAGCTTTAAAGTATGGATTGAAAAAATTCCGCATATGGTGGGGAAAGGAATATTCAAAACATCAGTTGTATGATTGTTGATTGTTTTCGAAATGATCGACAACTTTCATTTACCATATAGCAGATTTTTTTACTGAAGGTAGACAGTGTTACTTCTCCAAAAAATAGCAGATAACAGATAGCCTTTCACCAGCAGAAAAAATAAAGCAGACGGAGGAATTAGGATATAATTTGAAGGCAACGAAGATGTTTTTTGCTTCCTTGGATGATACAAGGACTAAACTACTTTCTGAGCTTGATCAGGTTAATGAAGAACTCTAGACCAACGCTGAAGAGGTAAGTAGGATTGAAAATCCTTTAGCCTTATTAGAACAAATACCAATGAGAGACAGCACTTCAGTAGCAGTCATTGACCAAGAAAGAGATGCTCTTAGGGAAGAACTCTTGCAACTGTCAGAAAAACTTTGAAACATTGTGTTTACTTTTTTTTTTTTTTTATATATTTATTTAGACTTGTACAAACTCAAAAGTTTTAATACAAATGAATTTTATTGGTCAACTTTTCCTCTCTTTTTTTTTTTGAAGTTTTAACAAACTTTTTTTTGTATGTGTAAGACTGAACTTGAACTAACAACTCTTTTATCCAAGCTACATATGTGCACTTGAAAGGGATCAAGTCAAAATGCAGTTCACTACAAAAGGAAAATTTTGTTTTGTTTAGTTTAGCCATTCATAGTTTATCCTCTTGCATGCTAGGAGTAGGTACATTTTTTTTTTTACAATGGGAAAATAAAGAAAGACTTAAGCATAAAAATGCTCTAATAATTTTTTGTTGATTAGTCCTATTTGCAATATGTCTTTGTCAACAATCTTGTAGGCTCCGTTTGTAAAGACTTGTGTGATGTATGGACCATCCCACTTAGGCTGAAACTTTCCCTCTACTTTTTTGGAGATAATTATTAGTCTATGGACCAAAAGCACTATATCTCTAACTTGGAATGACCTAGGCTTCACCTTTTTGTTGAAAGCTTTTGCCATCCGAGCTTGGTAGCATTCAAGATGCATCTATGCTCCAAGCTCTTTTAATCTAAGGCTTCTAGTTCTTCAAGCTAAAGACGAACATTTTCCTCTGCAGTTAATTCTTCTTGAATGGCAATCCGAAGTGATGGGATTTGACACTCTAAAAGTAGGACAGCTTCTACTCCATACACTAAGAGCATCTCTAAGGGGTTTCCCCTTCCCCAAATATAGGGGAAACCATTGGTGCTCTCCAATGGTTTCCCTTATATTTAGGGGAATCTATTTTCTTTTTATTTTCCATTTATTTTAATTGAATAAGAATATGAATAATACTTTTATTTAGTTAAAACTATACTAAATTTGTTTAATAATTATAATTAGTTAAGGTTAATAATTTATATCTCGAAATGAACCAAATAAAGAATACCGTTGAGAAGAAAAGAAAATCTAAATCATTAAATAACTTCGCAAAGTAAATGTGGGATTCAATTAATATTAATTACGATTCATTAATAATGACAAATACTGAAGCTGACTTGTTAACAAACACAAACTTAATTTTCACAATTACTATATTGCTCCCACAGATGTTCAATTAAGGCATTACAGAGTGCATAATACGTTGTGGTATCCCTAACTTGGTCACGACCCTCAAGAAACCTTTGGAACCAATCTTCTTCGTCATTCACCATCTCAACCTCCGGTGCTAAAGCTTCCCTACACTTTGGATTGGGGCATCAAGGTCACGCTTATTCTCGATAATCATGTTATGCAAGATAATGCACATTGTCATTATATTTTTTAATACACGTTTGTCCCAAAAGTGTGCAGGTCCTGCTACAATTGTAAATCTTGATTGCAAAACTCCAAATACATGATCCACATCTGTCCTACAACTTTCTTGTTTAGCGGCAAATAGTTTCTTTTTTGGACCACAAGATCATGAATTGTTTGCACTATAGTCGACCACTTTGGGTATATACTGTCAGCTAAGTAATAACACGTGTCATATTCTTTTCCTTGAATGACATAAAGAGTTGGAGGCGTTTTGCCTTGAGCAAGATTAGAAAAAAGATGAGACCTTTCCAACAACATTAATGTCATTATTTGATTCGGGTAACCCAAAGGGAGCATGCCATATCCCTATATCATAGTCAACTACCGCCTCTAATATAATAGTCGGGTTTAAACTACGACCTGCTTTCTGTCCTGCCCAAACAGTTGAACAATTCTTTCACTTCCAGTGCATACAATCTAGACTATCTAACTTTCCAAGAAAGCCCCATTGTTCACCGATATAGAGTGATCTAGCAACATCGTTAGAGTTTGGTGATCTAAGATACTCGGGACCAAAGATCTCTATAACAGATCGACAAAATCGCTTCATACTCTCAATTGCAGTAGATTCTCCAATTTTAATGTATTCATCAGTCGTATCTGCAGCTATGCTAACGCTATAAGCTAGTTGTCGAAATATAGCAGTTATTTTTTTGAAATGGAGACAAAGCTAACTTACCTGTTGCATCCCTCTTTTGTGTAAAGTAATTGTCCTGAACTTGCACGGCCTGAGCTATTCATGTGAATAGATTTCGGGACATATGAAATCGACGCCGAAACATCTCATCATTAAATCACGGAAACTCAACAAAATAGTCGTTGAATAAGTTACGAACTGCAGCTTCTCGCCCACAGTTGATAACTTCATGACCTGGGACGGAACCTCCCCACCTTGGCATGAAATTACACTGTTGGTAATATAATGCGCTAGGAGAAGATTGTTATTGCTTTGTATGTGAGCAATCACTTCCGTTTCTGCATCAATCATTTCCATCACCAATTTGTAAATATGTAGTTCACCTTCATTTTCATCATTGGGGTATGTAGAAGAGGAACCTCCAAAGTTAAAGAAATGATTCTCATATGCTAAAAGTAAGTGTTGAAATAAAATTGAGGGATAGATTATTCTTAAATAGAGGAAGATAAGTTTATGGTAGGTGGCACATGATAGGTAGTTGATACAAGTGCGTGGTAGGTGGCACATGATAGGTTGGTGCTATTAGTTTGTGGTAGGTGGCACATGTGGTGTGTGAAAATAAAATTTGCAATAGTGAAACTCAACTTTTATAGAGAATCCAATTTTGAAATAGTGTAAATCAAATTTGCAAAAGTGGAAATCAAATTTTCAGAGAATCCATAGAAAATAAATTTTGCAATAGTGGAAACTTTTTCAGAGAATCAACCTACATTGAGCGAAAATCAAACTTGTTCAAAGAACCAAACTGCATTGAGGGAAAGTTAAAATTTTATAGAGTGGAAATCAAACTTTACAGAACCAAACTGCATTGAGCCTGAATCTCCCAGTCAGGATGACTACATGTGCTCACCTATGCAGCAGGAAATACCGCTATTCAATTTGACTATTGATGATGACAACTACGGGAGCCCTTCAACTCAGGCTCCGATTGGAAGTAAAAAGTCTAAAATTAAGAGGAAAAATGAGGACGACAGTTCAAAAATTATTCAAGTGATTCAAGAAGAAAATCGCAACTTTGTAAGCATATATGCAGCAAGGCAATGTAGATAGGTAAAAATAACATGACTTGGAATTGAGAAAACTCAATTTTGCGGAGGAACAAGAGCAGAACAAGATTTTATTCACTGATTTGAATACATTGACAAATCTCTAAATGCATCAATTCATTGAAGAGGAGCATATTAGAAATACTCAAAAGAGATGCAGACATCAGGGTGAAGGGTCTCAGAATACTTCAGGATCCTTTAGTCACTTCTTTGAAGATCTTGGAGGATCTTCAAGTCATTTGCCGAATTATTAAAATTTGTGGGCTTTGATTGTCAAGTAGTATCAATTTCCTATTGTGTTTTTAAGTTTTCTATAGATTTATGTGGCTTCTTGTTTATATTATTGACTTGCTTGCATGCCTTGTAGCACATGTTTATCATGTTTATGAAAATATTTGTTTGTCATCGTTATTAACAAACTTAGCTTGTTATTTGTTAAGTTTTTTCGTGTTTGTATCGTTCCTATTTGAAATAAATTTCACTTGTTCTAAATTTTAAATTACAATAATTATATTTAATAAAAATTAAAAAAATATGTAACATTTGAATTATAAAAAATAAATTAATAGTATTAAAAAATTGTTTTGAAACTTAAAATTAGAACAATTATTTGTTAAAAACCGAAATTAATATGCAAATGGCATTGTCACAATTAAACTAATGACACTTTCGTAAATAAAATAATGGTATTTTTATAATTATATCACCTCTCTCAAATATGGGGGACGTGAATAGTGTCCCTCTATGTTTGGAGAGACACTATTCACCTCCTCCATATTTGAGGGAGGTGATAGGCGATGGTTGGAGGGAAATGGACCCCTAAATTTGGGGGAATCCCCCAAATATAGGGGACCATTGGAGATGCTTTAAGGCACAAGGAGTAGCCTGTGTCAGAGTCAGATAAGTAGTGCGGTATGCCCATAAAGCTTCTCCAATTCTCTCATCACAATCTCTTTTAGACTTGGACACAACTTTCTTCAATAGGTTGCACAATGTTTTATTAAATGCTTCTGTGAGACCATTGGCTGTGGCGCTGTACATGGAAGAGTTATATTGTCAGAACCTGAACTTGGCACATAAATTATTTATGTGGCTGTTGCAGAAAGGTTTCCCATTGTCGGTGATGATATGTCTTGGAGCCCCATATCAATAGATGAGTTGAATGCGAATGAAGTCCATCACATTTTCCTCATTCACTTCTCTCAATGGAACAACTTCAGCCCACTTAGAGAAATAGTCCATCGTGGCTAGGATGTATGAGTGTCCAGCTGAAGATTTTGGAGTTATAGGCCCAATCACATCAAGTCCCTATGCATCGAATGACCAAGAAGCTATTGTCAGATGCAATGGTTCAAGAGACTGAATTATGTAATTTGCGTAGACCTCGCAGGCTTCACACTTTCTTGCATAGTCCATGGAGTCTTATACCATAGTAGGCCAGTAATATACCATCCTTTTTATCCGAAAATGAAGTTTTGGCCTAGACTGATGAGCACCACGTATTCCCAAGTAAGCTTCCTACAAGGCGTTGAGTGCTTCTTCACTATTTAGGCAATGAAGGAGAACTCCATAGAATGATCACCGGTAGAGTGTGTCTTTGTAAAAGACAAATCAAGCAGCCCGTTCTCGAATTTCAGAGATCGGAAGAGCGTCGTGTAGATAATCTTTGATGTTGAAGATAATTTTAGCTCACCAGAAAGAATCTTCTTATGAGGACTCGCTCATATAGTGAGGGAGGTGGTGGGTTCCATTGTTCTTGCAGCCGCCTAACTTCCTGGGCAAGAGCTTCAACTTGCCTTCTGAAAGCCTCAGTTTCAGGATCAGGGGCAGGTTGCAAAGGTCCTAGTGTCATTCTCTACTTTCAAAGTTTGGAAGGCATTTCAACATTGCAACTCCATGTTTTTTTTCACTTCGAGAACGTTTTTGGCTCATTTTTTAGTCACCGGCACCTTTAAGATGGATTTTTATAAGAAGATTCTCATTTACAGCGCTAATTTGGCGATGTCAAATTTTAGCCTTGACACAACAAATGAATTTATTTACACGAGAAACTTGCATTCAAATTAATTTAAATAATTTGAGTAATAAATGTGATAGTTTTGATGAGTTTGGTGAGTTTATGGAGAGAGTTGTGTCTTATGTATCTCCCTCTATTTATACTATTAAATTTGACAAGTAATCAATACAAAAATTTAATACTTAGCCAGTGAGAGCCTTTGCAAGTGCAATTAGCTGGTGTCAAGTACCAGCTTTGCTGACTAATTGTTAGCTAGAGATGTTATGTGAAGGAAAAAGACTAACATTACATTTAATACTATTGTACTTACTTTCTTAAGAGATAAGGCTATGCAAGCTGGCTTGGAAGCTGTCTTTCATTTGGCAAGTGTGACGAGGCGCGCTCAGGTTCTTAGATCCTTCAGCTCTTTGATCTCAAGAGCTGACATGTAAGAGCATCGAGGATGCATGGCAAATCATGAGCAGTCCTCAGGAGCAGACCTGTTGAGCTGCATACTGACTTTCTAGGTCGAGGGCCCTCACTTTTCCCTATAAGGAGAGTAGAGGATTAGCCATAGGTCTGCATCGCCAGGCCACCAGATTATGGCTAAGGAGATCAACCCTTTGGCTTATGGGCCATTGACTTTGACTTTATACTTGGTATCAACAGGCTCATTGATGAACAATTATCTCTTTTATCCAACTTACCAATATAAAACTAAATGGATTTCTACCTTGACCACCCCATTATCCAACTAAAATGATTCCATGCGAATGGGCTGTGCCGGTTGAATACCAATCGATAGTAGTCGTATGTAGTTCAACTAGATTTGTTGTCACTAGCCATAGTTACTGATAAAATAAAATACAGTTGAAGGAACTCACCGGTATAGCAAAAATACCAAGTGTGTCAAGGTAGTAACCACATCTCCCACGAAATCCAAACCACAGTGCTATCTGCTATCGGGATAGAGAAAGCTTCATTACCAGAAAATGTTGATCCAAATGGCCCATACATAGTGAGATTTGTAATGAACGGTAGGGAAGTGATCACTGTTAGTCCTTTATAGCTTCCATAAGTTCTGCTTATAGATTTCAGATACTTTGAAGGCCACTGGATTGTAATCTATACATCAAGACACAACGCATTAAATAGAAGGTAAGTAAAATATCTAAGTGCTGCATGTGAATCTATTAATATATGAATACCAAATTAGTCACCTTTCGCTCTTCACCCCTATCATGAGGGCCGTTACCCCCAAATGTCCTAGAAACAAGGCCATTGGTATCTTTGAAGGAAATCAACTTGATATTTTCTTGTACATAGAGGACTATCCCAGTTATCCCATAACTCGCCTTGTAACTCTAGTGGTCGCCACCTGAACTGCCCAATGGTCCAAATGGAATGATTCCTTTAGGGTATGCCTAGAACAAAAACCAGTACTCATCATCAAATTGAAATACACGTATTTATTTATTTGCATATGACGAGAATATAATAGATAGTTTCATGGATTCCACTGGCTTAGATGAATATGTTGAGTGTTAGAATGTGATCTGCCCTTTATGTGGTTGATTTAATTGTGTATGAGGTATTTATAGACAGTTTACTGTCCTTTTATGGAGTTGTCTCTTTAAATATATTTTATTGATATTGATTGAAATATCTACCATACTGGAAGAAAAACGTACAAACTTACACACATCTCTTTGGATTACATTTTGATTTCTTAGATTTTGCACATGGGATTCATGTTGCTGTTTTGTCAAATAATCTTTCTATTTGTTATCTATTAGTTACTCTACATCAATTTACACTTAATTATAATTATTATATTTATTTATACTTTATATAAAATATTTATTAATATTAATATATTCTGTATATATATATATTTTAGTGCATCCCAACTGTTAAGGAGTCTAGTAGTGTTCTATCATTGCATGACGAGAAAGACGAGCCCAATCATTGCAAAGACAAGCCTACTGTGATGTTTCTTACTTGGTTTGTCAAGACTTTCCATTATTGTATTGATATTTTTCTATATTCTTGTATTATTCTTTACCATATTATAATGCCTTTTCCTTTTCTACAGATTTGATTAGCCTAGAATTTTGTATAAGGATTTATCTTTTCATTGTAAAGCTCTACACTTGTACTATAAACTCTTGAGTTGTTATCAATGAGAAACACAATTCATTCCACCTTCATGTGGTATCAAAGCCTCTGTAAGACTCTCACGAGTAAGAAAACTTCTTTTCTTCAGCATCCTCTCTTTCTTATCTCTAAACAATATATGTCCCAAACCAATGATGGTAATTCCTCCATCACTTTTCACCACAACCCGCCAACACCACTGTCCACCTCAACCCACCAGCACCAATGTCACCACTCCTACCCGAAGTGGTGAACCCCACCCTTCATCTCTTTTTCAGATAAATGCCTCTACCCACCTTCCCTTGCGTCTAAACACCACAAACTATTTTCTTGGAAACTGTAGTTTGCTTCTCTCTTCTATGGTCTCGATCTGATGGGCTTTCTCGATGGCTCTTGGTCTCCTCGACAAGAATTTTTCACTGAAAACAATATCAGAACACTCAATCCAGAATATATTCAATGGAAACGGCAAGACCAACTTATACTACATACTATTGTTGCTTCCCTTTCTGAACAAGGCATTCACATCATTGCTACATTAGAAACATCTCACACTGCCTGGACGCGTTTAGATCACATATTTCTACTTCAAGTCAAGACAGTTGCAAACGAACTCTCATCTCTTGGTTCTTCTTTATCCAATCTGGATCTTCTCATCTACTGTACACGTGGGGTGGGGTCTCTTCTATAAAGAAGTCATTGCCACTATTCGTGTTCAAGATTCTGCTATGACTTTCGAAGAGTTATATGACAAGCTCATTGATCATGAGACCTTTTTGAGAAATGCTGAAATTGTAGTCATCCAAGCTAGCCCTCAACTTCATACCATCGTGGACCTTCTCCTTCCTCCAACAATCATTCATCACATACCAAAGGACGCCAGAATTCAAACCAACCGTCTAGTTTTCTTCCCACTCCTCCACTTGATGCTCTTCTGTCGTCACTTCTATAGCAACACCACTAGTCCACTGCCCAGTTCCCGCAGCAGCCACCGTCTTTATCTCTCTCCTCCAGTCAGCATCGTCCCAGGAATGATGAAAGACCTATTGTATGTCAATATTGTGGCATCCTTGGCCACAAGATCTTCACCTGCCACAAGTTACTTCATCCTCATTGCAACTCTCAGCCTCAAGTCAACAATGCCCCTGTTTCTTCACCTACTAGAAATTAGCTAGTCGACTATGGCACGTCACATCACATTGCTACTCAAAAAGCCCTCCCTCGCGGCCCGAACCATGACGATGTTTATCTTTGGCCATATGAACCATTGTCGTACCCTTGTCTCTACAAAGTCTTGATCTCTCCTTCCATGTGTATGGGAGATTAGGACATCCATATATCAAGATCACCAACCATCTCCACAAATCTAGCTTATTGAATACTTCTTCTAGTCTACTGTCTTCCTTTGAATGTCATTCTTGTTTAGTTAGCAAGAGTAAAAAATTACCTTTCTCAGTATCTAGTGTTTCGAGTTCTCGTCCCTTAAAAATAATTTATACAAATATTTGGGATCCTAGTTCAGTTTTGTCTATTGATGGTTTTAAATACAACATTATTTTTGTGGATCGTTTTTCACAATTTATTTACTTATTCCTAATGAGGTTAAAATATGATGTTTGTCAAGTTTTTTGCACTTTTAAAACTCAAATTGAAAATCAGCCTAACTACAAAATTAAAACCATCTACTCCTGTGTAATATCTTTGCCACCTTTGGAATTCAACACCTAATCACTCTTCCCTGCACTCCAGAGCACAATTGCTTTGCTGAACGTCATCATCATCACATTGTCGAGATGAGTCTCACTTTGCTCCATCAAGCCTCTCTTCCCACTAGTTACTGGATGTTTGCATTTAGAACTGCAGTTCATCTTATCAATCGTCTTCCTGCTCCCACTCTAAACTATCAAAGTCCGTTCTCTACTTTATTCAAAACTCAACCAATCTATAACTCTCTTAGACAGCTCTGTTGCCTATTTTACCTGTGGCTTCGCCCTTACAATAACTCCAAGTTAGATGTTTGTTCCCTACCTTGTCTTTTCTTAGGCTATGATATGACACATCACTCATACTTATCACAAGATATCACCACCAAGAAGTTTTACATGTATCGACATGTAAAATCTCTTGAAAACAATTTTCCCTTTACTTCCATTGTAGCTATTCCATCTTCCAATCATAACTCCACTTCATCTCGCACTCATAATTTCCCTTTTCCTTTACCACTGCCCAAATTTCATGTGCCATCTTCTACCCCTACTCGGCCTGCTCCTCCCACCTCTTCCTTTTGGGTCATAGCTGACCATGCCGTGGTCCTTTCTCCTCATGACACGGTTCCATCAGCCGCGCCTAATTACGTGTATGACTCAGCCGCACACCAACTCATGGTAGAATCTACCATGAATTCTTCTCTGGTCATTGATTCTGCCGTGGCTGTCAGTGACCCAACCGCTGCTGCTCCTTATTCTCCTCTGACTGGTGATTCTTTCCCCTCTTGCAATACTCATCCAATGATGAATTGGGCAAAGAATAACATCTTTCGCCCCAAACTTGTTCATAGTCTCTCTTCCAACTCTCCTTTAGTGGAGTCTCCCAGGCCCACTTGTGTTTCACAAGGTCTTAAGTTTCCTCAATGGCATCAAGCCATGTCTGAGGAACTCAATGCTCTCTTGCTAATAACACGTGGGAACTTGTTCCTCCTCCTAATGTCAATCTTGTTAAGTATAAGATGGGTTTTTTGTGTCGAGCGTCATCCTGACAGGACTATTGCTCATTACAAAGCTCGTCTCGTTGCAAAGGGTTTTCATCAACGCCTTGGGATTGACTTTCATGACACATTAGCCCTATTGTTAAACCCACCACCATTCGCATCTTTCTCACCAATACTCTTAACTCCAATTGGGCCATTCATCAACTTGATGTCAATAAAGTCTTTCTCCATGGCACACTTCAAAAAGATATTTACATGTCCCAACCGCTTGGTTTTTCTGATCCTCAATATCCCACGCTTGTTTGTCACTTGTGCAAGGCTCTGTATGGTCTCAAGCAAGCTTTTCATGCGTGGTACACTGAACTCAAGCTCTTTTTCTGGAATATGGGTTCACTACTTCTTGTAGTGATTCCTCTCTCTTTCTTTTCTATCAAGTTGACATTGTTATTTATTTTCTAGTCTACATTGATGACCTTTTAGTCACCAGCAACAACTCTGCTGCTCTCATATTACTTATCAACTCTCTTTCATTATGTTTCTCAGTTAAACATATTGGTTCTCTCAATTACCTTTTTGGTGTTGAAGTTCTATGCACTCTTTCTTTTCTCTGCATCTCCCAACACAAGTACATTATCTCCTTTCATGTGTTAACATGACTAGTTCCAAGCCTATATCCTCTCCTATGTCTAATTCCAGTTCCCTTCATCTTCATGATGGCACTCTCTCTTTCGATGCTACTCAATATCACCAAGTACTTAGTGCCCTTCAATATCTCTTATTTACTCGTCCGGACATCTATTTTGTCGTTAACAAGTTGTCCCAGTTTATGAGTCGTCCTACAAAAACTCACTGGACAACTGTTAAGAGGGTTCTCTGATATCTCAAGCATACTGTGGACTTTGGTCTTCTTCTTAAGAAATGTCCAACTTTTCAACTTTCCGCATTCTCTGATTCTGATTGGGCCGGTAATCCAGATGAGCGATCATCAACCTCTACTTATACCATTTACCTAGGTCACTCTCCTATTTCTTGGAGTTGTAAAAAGCAACTTACCATTGCTCCCTCCTCCACTAAGACCGAGTATTGTGCATTAGCTTCCTATGCTTCCGAGGTTCTTTGGCTCCAAAGTCTTCTTTGGGAATTTTGCATTCCTCTCTCCACTTCTCTAAGTATCTTTTGCGACAACCTAGGAGTGCGACATACCTCTCTTACAATCCCCCTTTTTACTCTTGTACGAAACATGTGGCCATAGACTATAATTTTGTTCGTTCACATGTCGAAAATGGGACTTTTTGTGTCTATTATATTCCTACACAAGACCAACTGGCTGATATTCTAACCAAACCCTTGCCCGCTTCCAAATTCTCCAACTTATAGGTCAAGATTGAAGTCTCCAATGGATCCTCCTTCTTGCAAGGGCTTGTTGAGGAGTCTAGTAGTGTTCTATCATTGCATGAAGAGAAGACCGAGCCCGACCATTGCAAAAAGAAGCCTGCTGTGATGTAGTCCATGTTCTTACTTTGTTGTCAAGACTTTCCACTGTTGTATTGATATCTTTCCATATTCTTGTAATTATTTTTACCATATTGTAATGTCTTTTCCTGTTGTACAGATTTGATTAGCCTAGAATATTGTATAAGGATTTATCTTTTCATTGTAAAGCTATACACTTGTACTATAAATTCTTGAGTTGTCGTCAATGAGCAACACAATTCATTCCACCTTCCTACCATCTTCCTTTTAAAGAACAACTTAATCAGATTTTAGTTATAAGGGAACCAAGGGCTGGCTAGAATTTTTTCGCTAGTGGGCTAGCAAAAAAATTTTTCTTCCAACAAGATAATGTGATATAAGGATACATTTTTCAAGACTACATTCATAATAGGGTATATCACTTTTAAGTGGTTCAATATTACATTCATTATCAAGTTTTTACTGGAACCAAGTTTTGGAGTTGGTGTGTCATGCTGGAATTTACTTGGTGAAATATCATTTTTTAGTGAGGCAATGAACGATATCCCCTTTGACATTTTAATTAGTCTATATATGGACATCACATGAATATAATAATACATATAAAAATCAAAGTTTGTTCCATACGCAGCAAAAAATTTATTCAAATAAATTAAGCCAAAAGTACAATAATGGCACAGTAAAAGAATTGAGTAGATCTATAATTATTCATTGCTTTAGTGAGTTGCTTGATTTTGGACTTCTGTTTTTTCGATAATTTGTGGACTAGTAAATCTCTGAAGACAATTTATGTTAAAATATTTCGTATTCTTCAAAATTCTTTTTGGCGACCTGCTAGGCCACTTAGCTTCATCCCTAAATTCTCAAAGAAGGTAAAATTTGCTAAGTAGAATATTATTATATTATTAAATTAATTAAGATATTTTAAGAACTCTACGTGCAACATGACTTATTATTTTTTCGATATTGTTCTATTTTATTTTTTCGATATTGTTCTATTTCATTACATCATATACTTTGTCAATAGAATATGTTTGTGTATCACACTGGTGTAAGACTAGTTTTTGTTGATATTATTACTTATTAGTGGAAAATTTTATACTTGAAGGAAAAGATAACTTCAATAATGCAATGTAATGTGAACAATAAACTTTCTTCAGTGAATACATTGAAGTATTCAGTGAATGCATGAAAGATTCCCTTGCATAATTGCACTTATTTATACATAATAATGGACAACTGCACTATCCAGAGGTGTTATATGAAGACGTTAAAATTGTTTCAGAATTGGAATTTACAGTCGACGGCTTTACGTATATTCATTGGCATGGAATATATTTTCTGTTCGTATTGGGAAAATATGTCTTAAATCTGTGAGCGGAATATTTCGAGATTTCACTATAATCACAATACATGGTTTTTAGGTGAAAACCTCCTTGACACCGGGGAGAAAACTGAAATTTATACTTTTTATGTGTCTATATATCCTCCACGTCACTTCAAGACTACACATTTGCTATGATACCCGGACTCGCTGAATTGTTTGCCGCACCAATGTGGCTCGACATGACACGGGTACGGGTGCAGCTTCCGTACCGAATCCTCCACTTTCAGATCGGAAGCAGCGAACAATGGAAGACCTCTGATGAAGGCGCAACAAAGAGGGAGAGGAGAGGGACGACAGCCAAAAGAGGGAGAAGAGATGGACGAGACGATATTTGCCGGAAAACTCGATGTCGATCATTGAAGTTTTCTGAAGAATTATATAGAAAAGACAGGAGAGGAGAGAGGACGAATGAGGTTGTAAAGGACGGTTGAACAAAAAACCTAATGGAATCAACTTAAAGTGTGCGCTTCTGTTGCGTAGAATTCCTTAGAATCTGCAGGATTTTGTGGAATTTTACTAATTAAATCCGTGAAATCTATTATAATCCATAAATCCTCAAAAATTCATAAAATTCCATATTGAGGACGTAAAGTTTTCATTCAATGCATGAAAAATTCCTCACAATTTGTACATCATCATGGACCAAGTATTCATAGGCCGATGCATGAAATTTTCCTTTGCATTAATACATCATGATGCTTTGCATTTATACATCATCATGGACCATTGCACTATATGACGATATAGTTTCTGTAAATGTTTTATGAAGGTGTTAAAATTGTTTCACATGTGGACTTTATTGTCTATGGTTGTACTTTTACGTATCCATTGGCATGGAATATAATATTGTGTGTTCATCATGCTGGGAAAATATGTCCGAAATCTCACAATTGGAATATACCAAGATTTTACTATTCACCCTCCCCGGCCGATCAACCCTTGCATGAATATAAAATAGAACCTGAGAAATAACAATAATAGAGAGTAATCACAACATAAGATTTTTAGGTGGAAAACTCCTCAACACCAGAGAAAAACTATGTGATTCAACCCAACAAATTCCAATTTCCTCAAACTTGTATAAAGGATGAAAATATATAAATATATTAATTAAAGAATTCATAGTCATGATGAGTTTCTGGTGTACTTTTCTTGATCACAAGGAAGTCATCAAACCCCTATGTAATTCAAAGTTGTGCAAAAAATTATTCCCCACTCTAATTTTCCTTTGATCCCTTCTCCTCCCTTCCACTCTCAACTCCTGAGCATACCTTAGAGAAGGGTTCTCAAAGTATCTAATTGCCAGGACATTAAGAAATAAAAGAGTTTTAGTAGGATAAATTAATTATATAGAGTAGCTAATAATTTAAGTGGCAACTTAAATATCAAAGGTAGTTTAAATGAATGATGAGCAGAAGTTGGAACACTATAAGTTACCGCTCATTCATGCTTTTCTTTTTCTTTCAAATTTTAAACAGTTTCCTTTCCTTTTCTTTTCTTTTTTATACAATGGATATAAGAAAGGGTTGGGAAAGTAGGAAGGACTAAAGGAGTAAGTATTCTTCGAACCCATGACCCCATCTGAAACGTGATCATCTAACTATTACAGCATAGTTCGAACGACAATTGTTTAAGATGGTTAATTCTACAAAAAAATTTGGAAATGATTAAAAAAACTTTGTGTTGTGCCATATAATAATCTATACACCGACGATTAAAAAAACCTTGTGTTGTTCACACTCATTTAAATTTAAACTTATATATCTTGGTTCGAACAAGTACCGCAGTAGTTAGATATTCACATTCCAGACAAGAGGTATCGGGTTGAACCATACCTTCCCTTCCTATATCCGCCCCCCCAAAAAAAAACCCCATTATATCCCCTTGTTAATCATGTTGTTGTCAGCGATAATAGGAAAAAATAAGAGTTTCCACAAAAAAGAAAAATAAAATAATATAAGTATTTATTATTTTCGGTCATGTTAGAGATAAGGGTAAAATGGATGGCTAGATATGTTTTCCTTTTATTTTTATTATTTTTACTATTTTTTAAATTTTTTGTTTTTATTTAAAAAGTAAGGGGCAAAACTATAATAAATGACCTTATGAGCGAATTTATGAAAAGTTGAGGACTTATGGCATTGAAAAAAGGTTGAGGACCTAACTGATAGAAATTATAAAGGTTGAGGACCATTTGTGAAATTAGCCCTATTGGAAAACTACATTTAGAGCTAATTTCCTACTATATCTTTTTCTTTTATCAATTATTCAACTTTAATAATTCTATTTTTTTACCAATAATAATTCTGTTTTGTTGATAATAATACATATTAAATAAGAACATATAAGAAAGACTAGTATTTCAACTATATTTTTAAAAGAAAAGTTGTCTACAATTTCGAATGGATGAAAAAAAAATTTAAGATTATCTATGTGGGACGAAGGTAGTAATAATTCACATAGCGTAACTATGAAATATTCTATTTTTTCAATATATTTTATTGATATTGGTAGAAAATTCTGTCTTGGATAATTATCACCATTAGTCCCAAATCTTTTAACTTTTTACAATTTTCTCCCCATTCTTTATTTCTCACCCCGTGGTCCTCATTAACAATTAATATAATAGATGAGTTTCGTCCTTTTATTAGATTTCCAATTTTTTTCCGTTTAAACCCTATAAAATGATGGTTTTACATAAAATGATGGTTTTACCCTTATATTCTCAAGAGACTAGGGACTAAAGGTGAAAATTACCCTATATATAAAAAGAAATTTGAAAATAGGAAATGGAAAAAGAAAAAAAATATAGAAATAAATATTATTGAAAAAGAAAAAATACAAATAAATATTAATTCTATCTTACCTCGTCCACCCACCCCAACATCTTTTTCTCTCTAATTGTGTTTCACCAGGAATTCATTTCCCAGTGACCTAATAGAATTAATATTTATTTTTAATATTTATAAGAAAAAATATGATAGAAATACTTATTTCTATCACATTATTATGAACATGAGGTAATACTTAAATCAAAGATTCAAGAAAAAAAAGTAATAAAAACTTACATAAATTATATAAAATGTTGTAAGTTATTTAATTATATTGTGAATGACTAATGTATCCCAAAACCCTACACTTGTACTTATAAATATCTATCTTTAGTTTTCATAATAATACACACAATTCTTGAGTTTGCATTTATTTTCTATCTTTTTTTTTCTAACCTCGCTTCTACTTTCTATATATTTTTCTTTATTTTTCCTTCTAGCTTATAACACGTTATCAGCACTAACTGTTATTATTTTTTTTCTTTCTTTTCTTGGGATATGATTTTATTTTCTTCTTTTCTTCTCTTTTGTAAACTAAATTTTTTCATTGATTTCATTGATCATTTTTCGGTGGTCATAGAACAACACATCATGAAAGGTTGTGGTTAATTATTTTCCTTCACTATGTAAACCATGCACAAATAATTTTATTATTATGTATGTTTTCTTTTGTATAACTAAATTTTTTGTCGTCTTAGTTGGAATCCTCTACCAATTTTAATGGTTAGATGGTTTTTAATTTGAATGATCAACCAATTTAATGGTAAGATTATTTTGAATTTGACAATGGAATAGTTTGTCAATTTCATGGTAAGATTATCCTCAAATTGTTATTAAGTACAGTGTAAAAGTCAAACGCATCATCTTTTTACTTTTGTCAAAGTATATGACTTGATCTCAGAATATTAATTTGATTCACAAGTCTTTATATGTATAGGGATGGAAAGCCAAAATTCAATTCAATGGATTTTTTGACATTTAATTCTTTATGTCATGCTATTATTTTATTTACAATAGAAAAGAGATCATGAAATTTCTCTTAATTGATTCTCCCTTTTGAAATACTTGTGGCAGTTTATTATGGATAAATGTAAATATGAAAGCGACTATTTACCTCATTTTTATCATTCTCTATGATATTCTAGTCATGATATGATAAACTCTTATAGACCTATGTATCGTAATTGATACATTGTTTATTAGATAAAGCTTTAAAAATTCCACATGATTATCCCTATATGTTATAATTAATAAATTGATATTTATGGGGATGTAGTATTCTATCACAATAATAATCTTGAAGCTAATTATGATTGCATTATAGTAATACCTGAATAATTAAAATAATATCTAATTAAATATTCCAGAAGATTATTATCAATTATATAACAGCACTAAGATGTGTAAATAATTATAATTTCCTAAAGAAACATAAATTTTATATTTATAGATATTCTTGAATATTATTGATATAGAATGTTTCGTTGTGTTCTCGAAGAATCACAACTTATCTCTTGTTAAAGATGTATTCTGATAGAATATAGTTGTTCCCGAAATTATGAGATTTATTTATTATTAATTGTGATTTCCTGAAGAAACACAATATTTATTCTGGAAGAAAATATTATTTGATCTTTTTTTGAACGGAAAACCATATCATTTCATATCATCAAGCATGCTTTCTCCACACACAAGAAAAACATCTTTCAAAACCAAGTCTAGCAAACACATGAGCAACACGATTTGCCTTGCGGCTGATCCACTGACAGACTGGGAAGGAGTACCGTCGCATTAAGTGTAAGATATTTTGGACGATAACTCCTTCGCACCTCTAGCAGTTGGATTACCTATTGTATCAGCTACGAGTGAGGAGTCCGTCTCAATAGCAGAAATAGAAAGTCCTTCCTCCACAGCCAACTGGAGGCCAACGAGAACCGCCATACATTCGCCAATTAAAGGACTCAAATTTCCGTAGTAAACTTGAGTAAGCCCTATTACAAACTCACCCTTGTCATTATGAACGACCACTCCAATCGCAGAATGCGAGGCGTGTTCTTTGAAAGATACATCAACATTCATTTTGAAACAACCTGCGGCTGGTTTCACCCATTTATGGTTTCATCGGGAGGTGCATTTATTTGCAACAAGTGTAACTATACTAATATTTGATGTCACTTGGAAATCTGCAAGATAACCTGCTGCACTGATGAGGAGTTGTTGAGGATGAGACTGCTTTTGCTCAAACGCCCATAAATTCCTTTCTTTCCAGCATTTCCATAAAAGAACCAGGAACAGGTCAAATTCCTCACAGTTTAACTGTTTTTTGGCTGCTAGAATGATTTCCCCTACTGTTGAGCCAAACTTGTTTGCAGTAAAGAAGCCAAAAACGTTGTTTTCCCATATATGCATCATTTTGTCATAGAAAATTAGAGCATGCTCAGCTGATTCACTAGCTACTCCACAGCGATCACAGAGAGGGGAATCCGTGAATTTTGCGACGCCAAAGGTTTAACTTTGTTGGAAGGATGTCTCGCATAATGCACCATATATAGATCTTCACTTTTGTTAGCAGTTTCACTTTCCATAGGTGCTTCCACCACTGTTTCAAGTGATTAGTGTAGGCCTGGGGGTCTCCTTCCAAGTTAATGGCCAAATGGTATCCAGATTTGACGGTATACTCGCCCGAATGGTCAAAATGCCAGATGGGAATATCTTGAGAGTTGGGACAACCTCCAGGGCGTTGGCCAATAGCTTCTTGATCAGGAGAAAGGAAAAGTTGTTTTAAAAGATCCCAGTTCCAGGAACCATCTGGTAAAAGAAGCTCATGAAAAGTTAGGAGAAAATTTCCATTTGAGGGAGTTACAGGCATGAAAGAAAATGAGTGAGGGAGCCAAGGGGATGAAAAAACAGTGATACGTCGTCAGTCACCAATCCTCCAACGGATGCCTTTTTGTAATAGCTCATGTCCCCATATAATACTTCTCCAAAGATGTGAGCTGTCCCCTTTTACTTCAGGGTGCATGAAAGGGCAATACGGGTGATATTTGTGCCGAAGAATCTGACCAACCACTGTCTCTGGATTAGTGAAAATTTGCCAAGCCTGCTTAGCTACTAATGCCTGATTAAAGTGATGTAGTTGACAGAAGCCCATCCCACCAAACGATTTTGATTGACATATTTACTTCCAATTTATCCAATGCGTTTGATGTTTCCTATCCTGATTTCCCCACTAGAAGGATGCTTCCAACTGTGAAAGCTCACCACAGATGCCTTACGGTATTCGAAAAACATTCATTGCAAAAGTGGGGATAGATTGGATCACAGATTTGAGGAGCACTTCCCAGCCACCCACTCGGAATACTTACCTTGCCGTGATTGTAATTTATTCCAAACCCGTTCACGTAGGCCCTCAAATACTAATTTCTTGTTCTTTACAATGACAGAAGGCAGGCCAAGATACTTACTATGAGAGTGGATCTTCTCCATACCAAAGAACTCCATGAAAGAGTTTTGGGCATCCTTCATTATGTTGGGACTGAATGTAAGCGCCGATTTCTGGAGATTTACCTGCTATCCCAAAGCGATTTCATAGCAATGTAGTATATTTTTAATATTTGAGCACTCACCCAAAGTGGCTTTACAAAAAAACCAAGCTGTCATCTGCAAAAAATAGGTGAGAGACCCGAGGACCTGTCTTTGAACATTGAAAGCCAATGATCCGTTTATTTAACTCAGCTTGCGAAATAAGACGAGATAAGCCTTCAGCACAAATAATCAACAGATAAGGAGAAAGGGGGCATCCCTGTATCAATCCCCGAGTAGGGGATAAAAAACCAGTAGGTACCCCATTAATCACAAAAGAAAATGATGTAGCAGCAACACAACCCTGCATAAGACGAATCCAATGTGTGGGAAAGCCTAGATGAGTTAGCATATAAAATAAAATAGGCCACTCCACACGATCATAGGCCTTCATCATATCAAGTTTAAGGGCCGCAAATCCAGTCTTCCTTGAAGTTTTACGTCTCAGGGAGTGCATAAGTTCAAAAGCAGCAATAATATTATCAGTGATGAGTCGACCCGGGACAAAAGCACTTTGGAAAGGAGAAATAACATCATTAAGCACCAATTTCATCCTGTTTGCAATTGTTTTCGAGATGATTTTATATATAACATTACGAAGGCTGATTGGACGAAATTCAACCATGGATTTAGGATTTTAACTTTTGGGATAAAAACGAGATTTGTGTGATTAACATTACCTAGAGATCCCCCGTCGTTGAGATATTTTAGGCAAAATTCGACCACAGCCGGTCCAAAAAATCCCAATTTTGCTGATAGAAAGCCGCATGGAATCCATCAGGCCCCAGAGGTTTCAAAGGTCCCATGACAAATAGAGCAGTTTTAATCTCATCTTCCGTAAAAGGCGCTGCTAGCAACCTTCTAGAGTCTTCAGAGAGAAACGGGCCTTTGTTTTCCATTGCTTGACAGAATTCTGCCATATTTGGATTTGAGGAGCTAAATAGATTGGAAAAGAAGTCACGCACAATATTACCTATTTCTTCTGGTGACTCCCGCCAGATCCCATCACTATCCAACAGTCCGCGAATTTGATTCTTTTTCCGCTGGATCATAGCCTTTCTATGAAAATATGATGTATTACGATCGCCCATTTTAAGCCAGTCCGATCTAGCCCTTTAAGCCCAATAATCTTTCAATTCATACAGCCGTGACAATTCCTTCTCAAGAGTGAGAACTTGTTGCTTATTTTGTATTTCTCCAGTTTCAGAGTAAGCAGCGTCTAACCTTTGCTTGCAATCTTTGATCCTTCTTGGGATATGACCGATGTGTTCCTTTTTCCAAATCAGCAACATTTCTGTACATTTTTTAAGCCTTTCTTGGATGTTCCCTGTCTGTGTGGCCATCCATCCTTCTCTGATAATATCTCCACACCTTGGGATTCGCAACCACCCCGGCTTAAATTTAAAAGCTCTATTCGGCCGATGTGAATTCTGTTTCCATCGAGGAGGCTCCAGCTCAAGAATAATCACTCTATGGTCAGAACTATAGAATTCTCGATGTTTTACGTACGCTCTGTCGAAAAGTTCTATCCATCGACGGCATGCAAGAGCTCTATCCAACCTTTTTTCATGGAAATTCGGCCTGGAAAAGGAGCTTCGCCAAGTATATTTTGGTCCAGAGAAACCTAGATCACATAATTCGTAATCTCTTATCACCTGAAGGAAGTTTTTCATAGCGGGACGGTTTACAAAATGACCAAATCTTTCTAAACAGGACATAATTTCATTAAAATCCCCTGATAGATAGCTGGCAAAGTACAAGAATTGTGCAATCATCTAATTAAATTCCAACTATGATCTCTTTGATGAGTACAAGGAACTCCATAAAAAGCTACTACTCTCCACTTCTCTTGCGTCTCTTGATCTACGATTACATCGATGTGGTGAAAGGAATATCCCAAGAAAGTTACCAGTCATTCGTCAGTCCACATCAATATCAAACCCCCACACGACTGTCAACATGAAAGCTATTTGCAAAACCGAGGGTATATTTAACATGTTCCGTTTTTTCCGATACAGTTTTGTTTCCATAATAAAAGCCAAAATAGGGGAATTTTCTCCGATTGCTCTCCGTAAATTTGATAATGCCCAAGGACTCCCCAAACCCCGGGCATTCTAACTTAGGAGACTCATTGCAATCGGCAGGGTTGCATAGCAACCACCACCGCTTTGTTTGAGCTATGTTCCAAAATCTGTCGCTTGTTCCCAACTTCCGAATCCATTTTTGCTGAGCTAGCTTTTCGTTTCTGATTTGATTCTAAAACAGCCACCATATCACCCGGCGGTTCGATGATTTCATTTGGAGTTTGCATCTGCTTTTTAGAGGTATATTTAGGTTTGGCTTTTGTTAACCTTTTCCTTTCTGCCATCTGCATTTTAACCGTTGATTCTACATAGGAATGAGGCGTTTGCTTAGAATTTCTTAATTGGTCTTTTTGCACGGCTGATTCCAGTTGTGGTTGAGATAACATATTTGGCCCAAGTTCCTTGGTAACCGGTTCCATTTCGTTATGGAGCTGCATCAAACTATCTGGTGTATGCTTCAACCCCTTCCCACGGGTCCTAAATTCGCTCCTTTCCTGAAATTGCATGGAATTGGTTTCAACGACTTGTCTACTGTGTGTCAGAGCTGCAGATTCATTATTTCCAGCAGTCGGCCGAGCCGGTAGCGAGTTTACGACATCAATGTTGCGAGTTTACGAAATTCATTATTTTGTTCCGTTTGAGTCCTACCTCTGCTTCCCACGAGTGCTTTGAGGAATTCCCCATACCGGTGATGTTCTTTCCGTCTTAAAATTGCTGGTACATCTTCACCAGATTCATCAACCGTATGAGTTAGATATCCGCAGAGGGAACAATAATCTGGGAGTTTTTCATATTTTAATTCACGTTACATCAAATTTTCTACTTCTCCCAATTGAAGCCTAATGATTCGCCTCAAAGGTTTCTCCACATCAATCTCCACTCGAATTTTGAGAAATCTACCTAAACATGATCCATGCTCATCACAATCAACATCCAAGAAAGAACCAATGTGATTTCCAATCCGTTCTGCCATATCGGGTCTCATGTGGATCAATGGAATTTTATAAACTTGCACCCAAAATGGAACTTCGTTTAAGCCTGATATCGCCTTACCGGAACGATTATCGATCAGTGAGAATACCAGCAACGCCCGGTTGAAATTCCACGGCTGTCCTTCAAGAATCCTCTGTTGGTCACTGAATTCTGCAAATTCAGTCAGAAAAATATCGTCTTCGAGAAATTTTTTCTGCACCGAGCTGCGTGGTTTCCATATGTTTAGCATAGTGGTCTTGAAAGCTTCTCTATGATAAGATTTACGGGTGAGAATTTTGCCCAGCAGTAGGCACTTGGCTTCCTCAAAATGGGTTCTAAGTGTTGCTTCATCCACTTTCAACACCATGTCGTCTTCACTAGATAAGGAGAAAGAAGTCCACAGGTTGTCAATTGACTCCATAGATGCCGAATTTTGCTGAAGATAGTATTGCAGTCAGGTTCTAGCCCGAGCTAGAAGAAAGTCGGTCCCTCTAGAGGGGGGGGGGAGGGAGAGTGTCTAAAATATTATTATTATTATTTCTTTTTTTTGGAAGGGAAACTTTGTAGTTGATAAATCATGTGTAAACACTCAACATAAGAAGATAGATATGCAGTCTACAGAATTACAATTAAAATTTGATGCTGAGGATGTGGTGGCGATGGTGTCGGCAGCCATGTTTGCTTCACGGGAAACATGACTACAAGAATCACAAACCATATTCGCCGAAAGCGACTTAATCTCGTGAAGAAGTGTGGCATTTGGATGATAAATGAAGTCCAAATGAAGGCTTTGCACCAATGATAAATAATCCGTCTCCACTGCTGTAAGTGCCAAATGATGATCTTGAGCAAATCGGAGGCCTTCCAACAAGGCTGTTGTTTCGGCTGTCTCAACCACAAGTAAACCCAGCTTCTTAGAAGCATAGCACCCTGCTACCAACCCTGAATCATTGCAGACAATGGCTCCCACCGCAAAGCAGTCACCATCGAGCAATACAGCCGCATCCACGTTCAGTTTTAATCCCCTCGGACCTGGTTTCTGCCATTTCAGTTGCTGCTTCTGCTGCACCTTACTGTCCCTGGAATTGGAAGCATGATGAAACTCCACAATTGACTGTACCATCACCTTTACTAGTGAGCTATTTCTACCGTGTCGAAAACTATTCCGATCAAACCAAATAAACCACATAGCGATGAGGACAAGACTAAGATCAATGTCATGCTTCATATCAAACAATATGTGGAGTATCTCACACCAAGAATTCAGCTGCCGAAGAGGTTTAATCCGAGGCCAGTAACCGAGTTCCTTCCAAATCAGCTTCGCATAGTGACATTCCAGCAGAACATGTTGGCAGTTCTCAAGATAACCACATTGCGAGCATCGCGTGGAGACTTTAATACCCCTATGAACTAGATTCAGAGAAGTTGGAAGTGCATCGTGTAAAATTCTCCAGCCAAACAGTTTAATATTGGGTGGGGTATTGAGCTTCCAGAGGGACTTAATCCATGGGATCCTCCTCCCTTGGCTGCTACCACACGGTTCTCTCATACTCTCCATCAAGCACCAATATCCACTTTTAACTGTGTAATTGCCATGTCTAGTATAATGCCAAATCAAAGTGTCCGGCAGGGTGCAATCTCCTAATGGAAGAGATAGAATAGGTAGACAATCCGGTGCCCAAAAATGAGTGATGATTTTTTGGTAATCCCATCCACCCGAAATGGTCATCAAATCTGCCACTTTCGACACACCATCATGCTTAGACGTGACTGGGCGGAAAGGATATGAACAGGCAGCCATGGATCATTAAAGGCATGCACTGACTTACCATCTCCGATTCTCCATCGAGCACCAAGGTGTATAAGTCCTCTACCCCAAATGATACTTCGCCAAATGATATTATTTATGTTCATTATTATAATTTTTATTATTTATGTTCATTAGATTAGATATTATTCATATTATTTAAATTATACATACCTATTCATTGTATACATTAATTTTTATAATTGAGTTAACACGTTGTTACTTTATAATTGGCAATTTTAGTTAAATATTACTTATTTTTGGAGAACAATAATATAAAAGATTTATACTAAATATTTTCAAAGAAGATTTAGCTATTGTTCCAGAAGTAACAATGTTTTAAATCAATACAATTAACAATGAAAAGTTAATATTACTCCTGAAGAGTATGTCGTTGTACAATTTAAATTTAATGAAACAATTTATTGATTATTCTTGGAAAATCACTATGTGATAATATTACTTGTTCCAGAAGAGAAAATTACTACAAATTTTAACAGTCTAGGAACTACTCCAACAGCAATAGCAATCTAAACGATTTAGTATGAAATATATTGCTCATGAAGAGCATATAGTAACAATTGTATTCTCTGTTACTTGAGAAGTAGTAACAATTTAGATTGAGTACTACTAAATATATGTTACTCCTGAAGAGCAAATTTTGTATAAAGTATATCTAGTAAATGTTATGTGGTTACTCTTGAAGATCCTCGATGAAATCTAGAAGATCTCATTTAAATTTAAACAGTATCGGTCTTTTCTATATAAATTAAACAAAAGATATTATTATGACTTTGAATTTTATATAAGTTTTATCTATTTAGTTTTATTTAATTGTCACATATCTCATACACAGATGGAGTAAATGGGCGAATTTATATTATAAAAGGAAATGCATATGCTCTTACTGTATCATTCGTGATGCTTACTTTAGATAATTAATATCTAAATTATTATCTTTTAATTGAAGTATAATATATGATAGCTTAATTTATTAGTAAATTATCAATTTATATTTGTCATATTTTCCTTAAAAACTATGATTTCTGAAATCTATCAATGATTCAAAAGATTGTTATAGATAAAATAGATTTGCTCTTAAAAAGCCCAATATATTATAAAACAAAATATTATTGATTGCATTTTCTTAAGAATTATTGCTTTTGGAATTCTAGTAATGTTCTTGAACAATATTATATTGGATTTTGTTGTATATCTTAAATAAGTATAATTTTGTTCTTATTATTATTGTGATTTCATGAAAAAGAAAAAAAAGAAAAATATCTCAAATTCATAAATAATCTAAAAGATTATTATGATATTTTATGATATTTTTATAGGAAGTGTCACAGTCATATCTCATATTCTAGAAGAATATGATAGGGTCTAAAAAGAGTCATGGAACATGTAATCTATTAAATTTCTTGAAGAAATACCATAAAAATATAATATTCTAGTTGAATATCTTGTGCTCTCGAAGAGCAAAGTATGTGAGATTCATTATTGTGTTTTCATGTACTAATGCACAATTCATTGATATTTCAGTTGAATATTACAAAGTGAAAATTATATTACGTTTAATATTTCAATGATTCATTTCATTAAAATTCAAATGATTTTAAAGAATGTTGGACTATTACTCCAAAAGAAATAATAGCTTAACTAGAGTGATATTACTCCAGAAGTGTATATTTATATGAATCTAAATTGAAATAGTAATTTAAAGCTCCTGAAAAATGTGATTGCTATGAGTATTCTATAAGAATATAGAATCGTAATTATTATAGGATTTCAATTGATTTGATATTCATAAATTTCATATTTGAAATCCTAAAGATTTCATAAATATATCTTGTAAAAGAGTATTTTATTATACTCATGAAACAGTACAAATCTTGACAAATATCACAAGTAATCTTATATCATAAATATAGCGATATTTCCGAATTGATTTTGGTACACATCCTGAAGATGTTAGTTAAAGATTTATGGACAGTCATATAAAATTTCGTAGATTATATTAAATATATTGAATAAGAAGTTCAATTATTATTTGAAAAATTCAGAAGAGTTAATTTATATTAATTATCTTAATTTATATTGTAGATATTGGTACAAATTTAATAGTTATATATTGAACAAGAAGTTCAATTTTAAGAGTATTTTATTTGACACAACTGGTTAGACCATCCCACTTTAGCTAACAATTGAAATACTGAGAATGTTCAAAAAATTTGAAGATTCTTCAAAACTTATGTATTGTTTGTTCTCAAGGCTAAGTGATTATTTTCTAAGGAAAAAAATGTCAATGAAACGCCATAAAAGTAGGAATATAACTTGAAAAAGTCATTTTCCGTGAAAAATCATTATCAATCAAACGATCCTTTTTTTTTTTAGGTACCTTTTTTTAATGTTATAATGAGAGGAATGTCGAGGAGTGCGAATTGAACCCTAGACATAAGGTGTGAGGAACTCACTTAGATATCATTAAAACACTTGAGTCTTGGCTAATTTCACTTAATCTTATTAAATTAAATTAACATCTCGTAAACTACCAAACAAATTACCCATTCAATATTAGACCCGATTTTCCTATTTTAGCTAATTGTACATTTCGAGCATCAAATTAATCCTGATCAAATGATTGCATCCATCAAGTGACTCAATAAGCTAATAAGATTAGGAGTATATCTCTATCTTCTACAGGAATCTACTCGACCTAAAAGAACAGTACCATTATAAAACTCCGTGTAACCTGTATATTTTTGGAAGTGAAAAATGCGCAACATTAGATAAGAATTACGATTGATGGGTTGTAAGTACCGTCACGAGTGCGATCATTAAAATGCTATGGTGAAAGCTATGGGCGCTACCCAGTAAACAAAAACCATCAGCGATATAATGGTTTGCAAGTAACATACCAACATGCATGCACCAACTTCACACGTTCTGTCCTTTTCATACTTTTGGCCTTCAAATTATATATTCCCAATTGCACAAATATTAATTTTGAAGAACAAATGATAGCAAAAATCAGACTTATCCACTAGGGCAGTCAACCATTGAATTCTGACTTCGATGATAAATTCAAACATATCAAAATTTTTCATGATCAACTATTTAATTGAAAAACTTTAATACATAAAATTGATCTAGCGCCATACATATGACACAGTATAATATCATACCATATGGCCTATATTGTGTGTATGTGGCATATGGGCCGCATAGTGTCATACCGTACTATATGTATAGCGCTAGATCAATTTTACATCTCAACCCGTCCCTATATATATGTCATCTCTAAAATCATCTCCATTTTAGAGATGACTACAGTGGAGTTCCAATGTAAAGATGCTACAATTTATGAAATTTCTATTCCATAAATTGCAGCCTAGTCACGGTACATTCAGCAATTTATGGTGTATGGGCCATAAATTGCTACAATTTATGAAATTGCCTAGTCACCCCAACTTTTTTTATTTTCTCGGTCCATTGATTTTTTATTTTTTTCGCTCATTTTGGTCCTTTTAATTTATTTTTGATAGTTTTTTATCACCTCATAGAATTTGGGTTTTTTTTGGTTCTTTTTTCCTCGTTGGTTTATTTTAATATTTTCTTTTTGTTTTATTTCATGTTTATTTATTATAGTTATCCTATTTGAAAGGAAATTAAAAAGAATGGGTTCGTGGAACTCGAAATGAATAACTTGTTTGACCATTTGAGAAATTAACCCTTAAAAACCCACCCCATCTTCATATCGAATTACTTCCCCAATCCCATCTTTACAGTGCATTAATCTGTAAATAATATAAAATAATCTCGTAAATATTGAAATAAGATTATATTTTTAACATTTAAAATTTGCCTCGATTTATCAACTAGTTTAAATTTCAAATTTTAGACACACAACAACTCACTATTAAGCCATCTCTTTGATGTGATGTAAATTTTCACATCATTCTAATTATTAACTCCACATGACACGATTACATTACGCCACCTATATAAAATTTGAATTTTAAATCTATTTTTAAACAATCCCATTTTTAAATCCTTACCAAACATAGTGATATAAGAGCATCTCCTGCATGGTTTTTTGAACTAGGTCCACTTGAAAAAAGAAAAAGAAACAAAAAAAATTACGTGACTCTCATAATTTTATCTATTTTCTTTTAATTTTTATTTTATTTTAATTATTTTTCTCTCATTTACACAACTGTTTTCTTCCCCGTGTCTCTTGTAAGGTCTCAAAATACACCTCCTTCTCCACCTCTTTCACTACTATTTTATCATTATTTTGAATTTCTTTCTATTTCTATCCTTTTTTTCAATTTTCCTTCTCTTTTTTCATACATCTCTTTCCATTTACATTCAATTAAAATAATTATCTTCTCTTTATCTCTCTCCTCTAAATCATCACAACAACACACTGAGTCCAGCTAGAGAGGTTTCCTCTCCTCTTAAGGAGAAGAAACCCCATGTGTTGATACATGTGATTGGGAGTTTGAGGATGAAAATCTTTTCTTAGAAAATTCAGTACTATTATAGACTCATATTTTCACAAACAAAACAATATGATATTTTAATAATAATTAATTCTATAAAGACATGTTTATATTAACATGAGTTAGTTGATAAATATCAATATGGATGGGTTGTTTATATAGAGGTAGTGGATTTGAATGTATACAATAATCCAATACGTGATTGATAACTAAACATGTCACTTTTTGATAAGTATGTCTCTCTAAAATTATTGTTTTGAAAATTGAGCTCCTTTTTTTATCCATAATTCTTTTTTTCCGAATACACTCAATGTGAGTAATGGATGACTCAGTTATAGCGTATTTGGTTTGAGTTATTTTTTTATGAAAAATATAAAATTCACAAATCCTTTATTTTTTATATATAAGGGAGAAATGCGGGAAGGGGAAATAGGAGAGAAGTAAGTACAGTTAGAACCTGAGACCTCCCCCAAAACGTAAGTTTCTGACCATTGCACTATACTTGTTCAAAACATTCAAAAAAAAAAAAACTCTATTCTTGCATGTTTACAGAAACATATTAAAAAAAAAATTTTAAAAACTTTCATGATACTATCCCTTTATATACTGATATCAATCTGACACTAGTTAACCAATATTGGTTTCTTAAACGCGGCCTATGTCTTTACGTGACACGTGTGAGTCTGATAGCGTTAGTCTCGCGTCGTGATGGGAGAATCGAACTGCTTCGTATACATTTCAAAACATTTTCCTTAAACAACAATTCTCACCAGTATATGAATATCATGAAATTTCAAAAATATTTCCTTTTCACACGATTTTAATAATTATTAATTAATAAACTAAATAAAAGATGATGAAAATAGTAATAATTAAAAAATAATAATAATCGTAAAAGAATATACGGTGTGAGATGTTGGAATGGAATTACAGAAGGGTAAATTGCAACTATAAAAATTGGAATATTGGATAAAATTAATCACGCGTCAAAGGGTTCTGACGGGATACACTTGACGGATGATAATTGAACAACCCACATGTAAATATCTAGAGATGTATAACGAGCCAATCAGCTCGGTGGCCCGTGGCTCGGCCTTTAAAAAGCCCTAACCAAACCAGCTCGTGTATGGAATTTTACTGGTCAAAGCTCGGGCTGAGCCTTAAAAATGAGGCAAGGCTCGAGCCACGCTGGCCCGTTGAGCTCATTTGGCGGGTGCAGGCGGGCTCGTATTTATAGGCTCAACAAGCTCGTAGAGGAGAAATAACTTCTTATATTAAATCTTTTAATATTTTCTTTACAAAATGCAAAATAAAGTTAAAGAGTCAAGCTAAGCTCTACTCAACTCAAAAAAAAGCTCGAACTAAAACTCAAGTTGAGCTCAAATTTTTTTGAGTCAGCCGAGCCGGAACTAGAGCTTTTTTTGACCTGAGACAAAAAAACTCCAGTCGAGACCGTGCTGAACCGGCTCGACTCGGCTCGTTTATATTCCTAAAATTATCTCATCTGTGTTGTCCCATATTTAAATTGTCCAATTATCACCCGCTAAGTGTACATCTTGTAAGATAATTCCATTAGACGTTTCATGGGTAATCAAACCTAGACTACTTAGAGCATCTCTAATGTGGGTGAATTGTTGAAGTGTTGTGGATGGAAGAGATAGAGAGAAGATGATTATTTTAAGTAAATAGGAATAGAAAGATGTGTAAGGAAAAAGGGGGAAAATGAAAAAGATGAGAGAGATGGAGATAAATTTAAAAATTATGATAAAATAATAATAGAGAAGGTGAAGATGAAGGTGTATTTGTAGACCTTATACGAGACTCGAGGGAAGAAAAGTAAAGAAAAATGTGTAAATGAGAGAAAGTTTATTAAAAAAAATAAAAAATAAATAAAATTACAGGACCCTCTCTTTTTTTTTTTTTTTTTGGACCTAGTCCATAAAAACAAGCACTAGAGATGCTATTAAGGTCGTTTGATTTTGATTTTTTGAAAATCAATTTTCACTTAAACTCGTTTTCAACTACACATTTATTCATCATTAATATATAAAAGTGGAAATGTTTGTAAAACATTTACTTCCCACTTTATCCCTAACTTTTTCTTTTAATACCAACAATATCCTTATAATGGTGTAATTATTTCATATATTTAAAATTTTAATAAATGACTTCTTTCTTAACCCGTTAAAAGTTGGTTACAAAACTCAATTAATAACCACTTTTAACCTATTCTATTGTGAAATCAAATTTTTTAACTTTTTGGTTTTAATTGTTTTTTAATAACTTGACTTTTAATAAATTTATAAATGATATAATCATTTTTTTCATTAACTTTTTCTTTTATGGTACAAAGTATTAATAACAAAATTTTATTTAGTTCTTTGAATTTTCTGTTATAGTTTTTTGAGTGCACTGTTTTAGTTATTATCACAAACGCAATATGTTAAATATAAATATGTGAAACATTCGCTTATTCAATATAATAATACTAACATTTTAGTGTCGATAGTCATTCATCTTAAACGTATTTTCAACATATGCAAATACTATTCAACAATATTCTTACGTTTTAAAATCAAATGCCATAGCATTTTACAAGAATAATGACAATGGATGTTTATTTCAAAGATTGGGGAGACCATATTCGGTTTCTGCTCTATTTTTTTATTCCTCTTGCAAATGAGAAATATACCAAAAAGATTTGAAAGCGTTTGGTACGGACTCTTATGTGTGTTTTTCCATTTTTTTTATTAGAACTCTTATATAATCAATTAGTTTATAATTTGTATTTTATAATGATTTTACATAGACAATTGCAAAAAGAATGGAAAAAGTAATAGAAGAGAATACTACAGATAGCGGAATAATAATTATTATTCCATTATTCAAAAACTATTCAACTTGATGCAATTTTTTAAAAATAAAGTAAGCTATTTTTACTTTTATTTTCCTCAAAGCTATAGAAAATTTTCAATTATCGTATAGAAAAATGAAAAATTAAAAAGCATTATATTGAAAAACAATTGAAAAGATAAATGTCACACTTTTAAACATAGAAGACCAAAGACTTCGTAATGAGAATACTTCTTTTTATTTAGTCTTTTTTTTGTCTCTTTATAGTTTTATGCACATGTAATCGTGATCTGATAACCTATTATTATGATCTGATGGAAACTCTTAAATCTGTAATTAATTTTTATCGTTATTGTGAGTACTTTTATAGTTATTATACATACAATGTACAACGTAAATTTGAACTACTAGTTATAATAAACTTACACGTAAATTTGGAATTTACCCTACTTTTCAACCACAAATTATCTTTAAAAAAAAAAACCACACACACACGAAATCAATTCATAAAAAATCAAAATATACGCCCCTAATTTACAAATTATGCCACTGCTCCAAAAGATGTAAAACAAGTCCGCGATTTCAGAGCACTTGAAGTCACCGTCGGAAAGCCGTCATTCAAAGCTCCACAGATCGAATGAACCGCCGCCAAGTATCGTTTCCTGCGCAGGGTTCGACTGCGGCGCCTCCACAGACTGACCGTCCAGATACGGAATCTGATAAAACTTCATGTAGTTCTCGTAAGCCATCAACTCCTCCGACAGCTTCTGCACTTCATTCTCCGCCAACGCCTCCTCATCCTTCTCCACCGCCGCTGGAATTGCGGTAGATCGGAATTCTGCAGTATTGCCATCCGCACTCACCTCCTCCTTCACATTCAACAACCCCTCCTCCTCCTGATCAAAACAATGCCCGTTCTCCAAACCCCAACCCGTCGTCGATCCGGAAAATTCCTCAATCGGATAAGGGATATACGATTCAATATTATTATAGTTATCATAATTGGGATTGTGCTTGTAATTGTAGCTAGTGTGAGGATGATCGTCTTCATTGGGGAAATTGACTTTAGCTTTTCTGCCTCTGATTTTGCGGGCTTCTCTATCGTACGCCCTGGCTGCTTCTTCAGCGGTGTTGAAGGTACCGAGCCAAACCCGGACGCCTTTTTTTGGGTCACGGATCTCGGCCGCCCATTTGCCCCATGGTCTCTGCCTTATTCCCCTGTACAGGTTCTTCCTCTGCCGCTTTGAATGCACGCTCTTGTTGAACTGTTCGCCACCACCTGTTTGTACAAATTCCTCAATAAGATCGTTCCAAAATAGCCTGGAAAAACTAGAGAGAATCAGGTTAAATAAATATATCTTTACCTGTATAAGGCCGTGATCGTTTGAGAGGGGCTTGGTTTTGGGTGGAGGAGCTGGAAGTTTTGGGCTTGGAAAAAGTGGAACTCGGCCAGAAATCGGAGGAGATAGGCCACAAGTCTGCCGAGGAGAGACAGCGGCCAGTGCCGCCATTAGGAGGGACGAGATCAGAGAGAATTGCACCACCACACATTCTCGAAATTGATGACAATATATATACAGTGCGATCAGTGATGAAACGAGATAAAAGAGAACTGAAAATGAGGAAGAGTAGAGAATAAAGAAGTGAAAAGCTTGCTTGAAACTTAAGATTTTTGGATCGTCGATGGGAGAATAGGTTGCAGAGGCTAAATATATATATCGGTGAAAAGGGAGGGGAAGAAGAGGTTGGTGACGGTGAGTTTTGTACGGACTACTAAGAAGGTGATGAACATTCGTGGCGCGTGCCCCTTTTCTAGAATTGTTGTTTGAATTAGGTATTTTATTATTCTAATTAGTTGTTTCCAGATCAATTTTGAACTTATCAAACTTTTACAGACTTTATCCATTCACAGCGTTTTCGGCACAATCATGCAAACTGTACGTGCACGTAGTGCAAGCTTGATTACCGTCATATGTTTAGTGAGGTTAATCTGTTAAATATACACATAATACAAGTGATAATTAAACAATTTACATATTAATTATCTCACAATTGTCAAATTTATCAACCGTCAAATGTGTCTAGCAGGATAAGTCCGCCAGACACATTTGGCAGGTGATAAATTAATCCCGCCAGACACACGTAACATGTGACAATTGGATAATCCACATGTGAGTTGTCTCATGTGAGTTATCTAACATATAAATTGTTCAATTATTACATGCTAAGTGTGTGTCTTGAATAATTTCGCCAGACATTTGGTGAGTGATCAACTAATCCCGTCAGACATACACGTAGTGGGTGATAATTGGACAATCCACATGTGAGTTGCTTTATATGAGTTGTCACATATATAAATTGTCTAATTATCACGCACTAAGTGTGTGCCTAATGAGACAATCTTACTAGTCGTCTGACGAGTGAACAAAACTACAAATAATGTTAGGCTAAATAAATTATACATTACAACATGGGATTAACGGTTTAACTCATGTAGTTAAAGGCCTAATCTCTTATCGAGATTATTTGGGTTCAAATCCCCACCCACCCCCAAAAAATCCCTCTTTGTACAAAAAAAAAAACAAGAAAGGAAAATTATACATTACAAAATAATAACGTACGACTCACAGGGCAAGGACAAAATTAAATTGGTCCTTTGCAAGCCCTCGTCAAGCGTCAACGGGAATTGACTAATTTTGCCATTAGTGCTCTGGACCGGGGTAAGGATTAGGAATTATCTTCTAATTGACCTTTTCGACGGTTTTAAGGCATTTGGTAGATATGAGTTGACATTGTCAAATGGCCTTTTGTAAAAATAACCATTTGACATACGTTTAACAGTATTATCCTACTAGATTCTATTATCAATTTGGATTATATATCCAAAAAGTCCGCTCTCGGCCATTCCACAGGTTGCCTAGTAGAGGCGTGGTTATATGGTGGATTCTGTACACGTTTTGGGATATCGTTAGACAACTCACATATAAGTTATCTCACTATAAGGCAAATTATGCTATGCATGCATTTTATTATTTTTTATATTACTAAGAGAGTTGTAGGCGTCGGGAATCGAATGATTGACTAAAGATTTGAGCAACAATTAGGATCTTATTAAACCGCACGGGTCTTCACTGCATGCGCTCTATTATCAATATGTACTATTAAAATCATTAAAAATTAAGTAGAATATATATATATATATATAATATTTAAAAATTTGAAGACAAAAGAAAAAGAGATATTGAATTGCTTTGAGAGTCAAAAATTGAATTCCAAGAGTATTTGTCTCTGGAAAAATTTCTAATACGGTAAGACGGAAAATTTTCAAAAATCTCTAGAAGGCTTTGTAGTAAAACTTCCCTACTTACGTGGCATGTATCTCTATTCATATTACACAATGTGGAGGTTTTAGAAAAAGACTCACTGTAAGACTACTTATTCTATCTTTCGTGGCTAAATTAAAAATCACGTGCTTAAATTCAGTGTCTCATCAGTTTGTTGTTTAATTTAGAATCTAACCATACATATAGATTTTTAATTAATTAAGACTATCGAGTGTTGAGCAGTCTTAAAATATTAGAAATTTTTTCCATCTAGAACGATTGTCAACTTGCAGATAATTTATTAGGCTCTCACTCGACAAGCGGGCACAAGTGGATCCTAGGAGAATCTTATAAACTTTTTTGTAATCATTATTCAATTAATAAGTATGTTTAGTAGTATGTTTAGTCCCTACCTAATAATTGATTAATATTTATGTAAACCGTGGAAGCTTTATAGCTCATTGTATTATCTTTCAAAAGCGGAGTCATACGTTGTCGACGACAATTGACCACGAAGTAAGATGTCAAACAACACATATGATATATTTGAATAATATTAAAAATGAAAGCCATTTTGAAAATGAGCTGGCTTTAACTATCGAGAAATTGGTTGTGCCCCTCGCTATGGATTATCTATGCTCTATAGGAGTTGGATGAGTAGGAATTTTCTAAAGACGTCAGGTTTCTTTATTATGTAGACATTCTTACTCACACGAAGTATGAGTCCACACATAGAATCACATGTAATGTGACTTGATATACAAATACAGGTGGTATCTTTTCAGTTTTTATAAAAAAACGACATTAGTTCTTTAAACTAAAAGAGTTTCTTGAAACAATTTCAAGAAATTCAAGAAATCATGCCTTTTTGGGTATTATTAGTTCCTTACCAACGTGACTTTTTCCAAAAAAAAAAAATGGTGTCTTGATCAAAATTTGTTGAATGTGTGATAAGTCATAAATTTGACATGATAACTTTTTGACACTTGGTAGCCTTGTCCATAACTTCCAATGTCGACATTTAAGGTCTACAAGTTGCAATTACATACCATCAAGAAGTGGTGCTTGTGAACTTTTTTATTATCTACTTTGTGCTCATAATAATTCGTTACTACAAGAAGGAAAAGAAAAGAAAGAAAAATGTTTTTTTTTGGATACATTGTAGATATATGGGAGGGGAGAGGCATGCGTGATTTGAATCCAGGACTTCATGTCTGAAACATAAGAAATTCAACCTCTTTAACACTTGTTTGAACCACATCAAATGTTGATTACACATTATTGGGAAACTTTCATGCAAACTTGATCGCAATAAGATCTATATTGTTCAAGTCTATTCTAGAGTTGAAGTGTTATCCTCAAAGGAAGACTAGTGTTAGTATGGTGGAGTCTGAAGAGCCCATCAATTTTAAGTTTTGTCTTTTAACTTTTATTTATGAATCTGTAAAATTTGAATTTTAAATGAATTTATTAGTGGAGTTGTTGAAAGTTTAGAAAAATCTATTGAAAATTTCTCATGCCAATAAAATTTTAACAAAAAATATGAAAACTTTGAATAATAATAATGAATTTAAAGTTCCATTCCATAAAATTTCTACAAAGTCATAAAGTACAAAAACGTTTACAAAATCAAAATGTCTTGTGATTTTACTACTCATTTAACAAATATAATTTCCGTAATAGTTGAAATTAAGAATCGTTAATTCAAAAATATTGATAAATGTGGAGAGGGCACGGATTTGTGGGGGTAATTTTGCATACTTGAAGTGATGGAGCCCCATGGGCTATGCAAATTAGACGTTTAACTGTGACAAAAATTCAGAGACTCTCGTGAAAGATGTATATATTATTTATCACTACAAGAAAAACAAAGATAAAAAGTTATTCGACTAGTCAGTTTGTAGGTTTTTGTTTATGTAAAGTTTTACTTGTATAAAATTACATAATTGTCCTTTAAAAAAGTATAGTTTTATCCAATAAAAAATTCTGGGTAAATTTCACAAAGGGTTATTTACACCTAACGTCCTCAGCCTTTCGACGATTAATAAATCACGTCCCCAACTTTTATTTTTCCTTGTGGGAGGTCCTCAACCTTTGAACAAATCCCCAATTACGTCCCTACTAACTGATTCCTCCTATTTTCACCATTAACCTCCAACTTTTAATTTTTTTTTTCAAAAAAAAGGAAGAAAAATGGGGAGAGGAGGACTCTCCCATTTTGGGAGCCAGAAATGGCAGCCCAACCAAAAGAGGGGAGTCTCTCCCCTTTGCTGCTGGAAATGAGAGCCCTTTGCTGCTGGAAATTGGAGCCCTTTGCTGCCATTTCTGGTAGCACAGCCCCAACAGAAGGCTGTCGGAAATGGCAGCCCATAAGACATATTCAGGGAGACTCTTTCCCTTTTGGCTGCTGAAAATGGCAGCCAAGGTAGCAAAAAATGGGTGAGTCCCCCTTTCCCATTTTTTTTTTTTAAAAAAATTAAAAATTGGAGGTTAACGGTGAAAATAGGCGGAATCAGTTAGTAGGGACGTAATTGGGGATTTGTTCAAAGGTTGAGGACCTCCCACAAGGAAAAATAAAAG
>CAVNYN010272288.1:0-15335 GCA_963692815.1 Nyctanthes arbor-tristis | reverse complement strand
GATCATGAGAACACCAAAACTTAAGAAGGAAAATACCCGGTGGACTTTGCTGCTGAAATTCTGGCATATAATAGTAAATTCCAGATGCTGCCGGTGTACATTTTGGACACACCTCGAGAAGTCTCCTCCTTAACAGGTTCCACCTAGTTTTTGCCTTTGCAACTACCCAGAAAACTATGTAACACCATTTACCATCTGTTGAAATATCTGTTACACCAAAAGATCAGAGTATATAACTAATTCCAAAATTAAGTTCATTTTTTTTATCAAGATCCGCAACATATATAGAAAGTTAGAAACAGAAATAGCATAAAATAATAATTAATAGATATGTGGTGAAATTTTCTCAGCAGGGAAACTTTACCAAAATCACAAGACACCACTGTAAAATTTACACTTCAAGAGAAGTACACGAAAATGAAAAATTAAGAAAAGTCAAAAACTTTACAGTGAATTCACCCTGTCTTTCAATCTAATCAAAAAAAGTAATCAAATTGAAGACAGTAGCATGAAAAATAAGTCTAAAACAAACAATCCACATCCAGATAACACAAATACGAGAACTGAATTTATTAACCAAAAGCAAGAACCTTAATCCTTAATAAGTAGTATCAAATAGGCCTATCAAATAAAAGAAAATACTAACTAAAAAATTTGAGTTCTTGATACCTCCTCTGGTAATGCTAAGCCCAAAGAGTAAGATAATTCTACAGAGATCACATCCAAGACCAGTCTTATCTGGGCAATTCACTGTAATTACTGTGTGGTCTTCTTCTTTCTCTGCTTCTTTAATCAATACTGCATCTTCATATATGATTCCCATTCCAATTCTCTATCTATATTATCTACTGATCTACATATGGGTGTGAAAACAGAACAGAATACTCAATTTCATGGGGGTGCGTGGGTTCTTGAAATTGAAGTATGGGGAGCGTGAGAAGAGTGAGAAAGTTGTGAACATAATACGAACACACCATTCAGCAGATAAAAAGGGTATCTTTCTTGACTCTCTCTCATGTGCTTTGTAGAGAGAGAAAACTGAAATCCCTTGGAGATTCCGTAGAAATGGGGACAAGGTACACATAGGTTTCTTGTTTAAAAATTGCTTTAAGTCAAAGTTTCTTGTTCAAATGTCACCAGCTTTGACTGTGGGAAACAAGAAGAGTGCAAATAAGGTCTCAATCTAATTAGAGCAACTGAGATTTCAAATAAAAAAGTATTTGGGGAAAAAAAGGCAAACTCTAGAGAAATAATAGTGCAAATTAGCTTGGGACCTAATTTGTATTTCACTTTTTAATTTTTTATGTGAAAAATAATAGAGGAAAACACCATAGAGACGGGATAAATTCTAGAGGAAAAAATATAAATGCAAGGATGAAATTGTTATAAAGAACAAATATGGTGACCAAGTACACAAGAATATTAAAAGATAGGGACTTCTCCGCCAATTCCCTTTGAAATTAACGTTTGTGTCGGTTCGGGGTATGACACCTGCAAGGATTGACAAAATCTTAGACGCATGATTTTGAATAATAAATATAATAATATACATTCGGGCTGTGTATGGAATTGATTTACAAAAATCAATTCTTTCTCTATTTTTGTGTTAATTGATTCTCAATCGAATATTTTTTTCATAAAACAATATTTTTCACAATTTTTCATACTAATTTTTTATCACACATTTTGTCAAAAAATCAGTTTTCACATAATCAACTCTCAAAAAATCTATTTCATAAAACTATTTATGGGAAATATTAAGCCAATCATCTCATCTCATTGTGACTTACTAACTTGTTTTCATTTTAGATATAAACTCTATCGAGCATTCTATTTCTCTTTCAAAAGTAAAAATGAGCCAATGAGTCCATTTGGTTAGAGGCTAGGCGCCGGCCTTAAAACCTAAGTTCAATTCCCTATATGAGATTTATTTTACTTATTGTAGATTTATTTCTACTTAAGATTTATATTTATACACATCTGTACCGCTAAAATGTAGATCATAATTGTACTTAAAAAAAGTAGAAATAAAATGAGTAATGGTAGTAAAAATTGATATAGTATATAAAATGTAATCAGACTAAATATTTTGAAATGGTAACAGGAGTCCAATGCCATTAGAATGGATGAAGTGTAGAAATGAATCTCGTAAGGTAGACTATAAATTTATCAATTCTTCCAGTATACCAAACATAATCTATGCAATACAAATCATACAGCAGACGAATATATGATGTAATGCACCAGAGAAACATACAACAGAATGAACATTTTCGGGACTATTATTAAGCATAAAACATATATCTTGAGATGACATAAGCTCAAACATCTAAAGCAACAAGGTTCTACCATTGCTCCAAGCATGTGCTTTATCAAGATCAGACATACGAGCATCTGCCACGACGAGAGATCAAGGTTTTCCATGAACACTGAATTAAACAATAACAGGGGAAGATTAGGCAGAAAGCATAGAACCTCCAAAGGCAACATGTCACATAAAACAAATCAAGAACAACATTCAATTCAGCTACAGTTTTTTCATTGTGAAGATATTATAAAATCTAAAATCTATATAGAAGATAATATAGAACTCAGACCAAAAAAAGTTAATATCTGCAAAATATATGTTCATTCATTCAGAAAGATCGCAGTAGGTTTTCCCGGGGATGGTGCATTAGCCTTTAGAAGATTGGAATGATTCCCTGCCCTCGTGACAGCATCAGCATCTGAAGCAGACAGAACTTCCAAATGATCAAGGCCCAACTGTCGCTTGATCAGTTCCAAGTTCTCCTTCAGAACTTCAATTTCCCCAAAGGGCAGCTTCACATCTAATGCATGGATTCCAACAGTCTTGACCTCATCTTTTTTGTACCTCAAAAAAGGCATACACTCCTTCTGTAACTGTTTGAAATTGCCTCCCTGCCAACTCTCACTTTCCTGCAATTCTGAAAGGATTTCTTGATCAGGTGCAAAAGTTTTTGTTGCGGGGTCAAACTTCTTCTGGAGTACAATCAAGCAATCCTTTCTCAACCCCTCATACTGCTCATTCACAAATATCAGACCAACAGTTGGCTTATTTTGGCCAGATGCTAGACTTGCATTACCTTTTTTTGAACCTGTGATCTGCTTCTGCAAGAGCTTCCGCATAGATACAATTGAATCTTGCAAGTACTTGTTAGCCTTTTTGAGAGTGAGATCAGGCGTATCAGCAGGAGGCCACCCAGCTTTCACCACATATCCATCCATCTTCAACAGCTCCTTCCAGACATATTCAGCATAATGTGGACAGATTGGAGCAATTAGACGTGTCTGAACATCCATAAACCGCCACAATAGTTCACGGTTCATGCCCCCTGATCCACAAGAGAGCCTGTACTCATCCCTTGCAGCCTGAAGATCATAAAAACCAGTTTTCAGAGCTTCCCGGAACATGTACACACTATAGTTCTTCTCAGACATCTTCACTGCTATATTAATTTCATTGGCAAACACAAGATCAGCATAAGTTGAAGGGGCACCGCTCCTCAAAGATGACTCAGCTGCAAAAAGCTCTTCCATCCACGATATCTCTTTTGTCAAACGTAAGATTGCAGCATTTGCTGTCTCAAAAACAAAGTTGGCGTCATCCATCCCATCACCCGCATCTGCAAGAGAGAATCTTGTGGCATCAGCTGAAAATTCCTCAATAGCTTGACGAAGCGTCCTGAAGTTGCCTGTTGACTTTGACATTTTCTCAGCGTTCAGCATTATGTGCCCATTGCACCTGAACCCCCGAGGCCAGTGGTGCTTGGGCATTATTGCTGTGTGATTATATATGCAGAAGGTAAGGTGATTCTGAATGAGGTCCTTGCCAGAAACTCTGAGATCAAATGGATACCAGTACTCAAACTCTTTCTTCATCTCTTTGAGAGAAGCAGAAGGTAAATCTGATGATTCAGGATATGGCCCACCAACAAATAAGAAATCCCAGACCTCATCTGTCAGCTGCTCTGGTTTTACTAAGGATTGATCACTGCCATACATATCGATCTCTGCAACAGATGTGCTACGGTGTAAAATGCCATGTAAAGGGTCGAATCAGACAAAGACTCGACTAGAAAATCTTCATCCCAGGGAATACGAGTTCCAAGCCCAAAACTACGGGAGCATGCCCACTGGTTCAGCCAGCTTAAGGTGTGCTCAAACCCATGCTGTGCCTCATCTGAGTACAGTTTCATGCCAGCCAAACACTCTTCTGCTAGTTTCTTCCATTCTGGTTCTCCATAAGTGATGTACCATTGATCAGTCAAAGCCACGACACACTCATCCCCAGATCTTGACATGACCTTCTTTTCGGGTTCACTGTACACAACGGCTTGACCAAGCTCTAAAAGTTTGCTCCTGATTTGATTTTTAGCTTCCTGGACTTTCATACCTGCAAACTCCCCAACAAGCATGGTTCCCTCGTAGAATCCTCCCTTGTAGATGATTTTCTTGGCTTCATCAAGCTTTTCCCTCTCATTTTGGCTTTTGATTTTTTTCTCAATGCAAATTCTCTCGGCAGACTTATCTCCAAAGTCTGGGTGGTGAATGATAGGTACGATCTCAAATGGCAAAACCCACTCGTCCTTCACGTCAAATTTTTTTCTGAATGCTGGCTTTGATTTCAAATCATGGAGAGCCATGTAATCATCAGGAGAATCACTAGGAACGCTTGTGACAATCCCGGTACCCTTGTCAGTGAGAACTGATAACATAGGCAGAGTATATATGATCTCGTTAAATGCTAGAGGCGATTTAAGAGGCAAACCAATAAGATCTTGACCAGTCAACTCAACCAAACAAGTTGGCTTCTCTGGAACGCGTGACAGCCTTTGATAAGCCAAATTCAGAGCTGCCCTCTTTGTTAAGATAAAGACCTCAGTCTCGCTAATTTCAAAAGCCCCATATTTCCCATCAGGCAATACCCAACAATTTGTTTGCCCATACATGGTCTCCGGTCTCAATGTAGCTGCAGCAAGATATACATTCTTGCCCTCCAAAACACTCATTTTTGGCGGGAAGGGTGAGATAACCTCCATTTTTATGAGTGTATATTCCTGCGGAATAACACCTTCCCCTGAAGCCCGGTCATGATCAGCGCAAGGCTGCCCATCCAATGGTGAAAATATGGTATATCTTAAATCCTTGACAATCTTACCCATTGATTTCAATTTCCTCATCTGCCAACGGACAAATGAATCAAAATAGGGATTGATGTCTGTTGTGATGAAAGTTCGTCTCCAGTCACATCCCAACCCAAAAGCCTTCAAATCCTCCACAGCCAAAGGTGGAAAAAAGATCAGCCAGTGATATGGGTCAGTGAACTTCTCAATCTCCTCATCAGACAAACCATAACTCTGCATAATCTCCCACTGAAATTTGACACCACTAGACTTAGCCACAGCCTTCGATTTCTTGCCCTTATAGTTACCACCAGGTTGAGTCTGATTTCCTGCATTCTCACCTTCTGTTTTCCTCTCTTGCTCGGAAACTTCCTCTTCTTTTTCAACAGGAAACACAGGTGGGCATCCAAACATCTCAACCTCTCTTCTAAGCTTATCGGCTGAGGCCTTAATGGGCATCCCAGTACAGTGGAAAGCAAAAGGCAAGAGCACATTTGCGCCTCTCAATCTATGATAAGCTGCTGCAAATTCAAGTTTGGAGAGGGAAAAAGCATGGCCCAAGTGCAGATAACCATTCATATACGGAAAAGGAAAATTCCCGAAGAACTTGTCACCTTCTTTAGGTGGTAAGTCCTTGGCTTCAGCCGTGAAAACACCAGCCTCTTCCCAAAACTTCTGCACTTCTGACTCAATTTCCCTAAGACGATCCCGGCGTGCAAAACTTCTCCCGCTTTCTTCCGCCATTTCGTTACCAGCAATCCCACAGAAACTATAAACAAACAAACATTTTATGTCACATTAGGTATCATCTTTTTAAAAAAAAAAAATTATGTATGACTAAAAAATTAAATCCATTCTTCCTTAACCCCCAAAACAGCAGTGAAATACTAAGTTAGAAAGTGGAGGGAAAAAGAAAAATATCTTGACACCTAATAAGTTAAGAAAACAGAATTCTGCCATTAAGAAGCAAAAACACGATATTCGCATATCATCATTCCATGTACAAAAATGAAAAATAACTCAAATTCCATAAAAATAACCAACAATGGCTGTTTTGGAACCAATGCCCCAGTCCTAACCTAACTTAGATTTTCATCACACAATACATTAACCATCCTTAGCGAACCGTATGAACACAACTACCAATACAAGTCGAAAATTATATCGGGCATAAGGAAGTTGTTAATTCAATGGAGCTCAACATAAAATTTAAAATCCGATAGATGCCAACTCGACCAGAATCAATTTAAAGCTCAAATAAAAATATCTACTCAAATTAAGCAATTCCCATACTTTCTGGTCTCTTGTTCGCTGAACAGAAAGGAACACGAAATAGTTTAGTTGCAATGGTTTATCAGGCACAGCCGTGCATCAAAGCTAAATCAATTCAAATCGGAGTGAATATCAGCTGTCTACATAACTAATGCAAAAACCATTACAGAAGTCAAGAGAAAGGGAAGATGAACCTGAATTTAGTCGATTTGAAGAAGAATATAGAAGAGAGAGCGTTGGCCGAAGGCTTTGGTTGCTGAAAGATAACGCGTCTCAGTATGGGAGACGCCACTGTGAGGCAAGACAAAACTAGGGTTTCTGGTCAATGTTTTCTACATGGATTTTCTATTTTCCTTTAAAAGTTACTTTTCATTGGGGAAAATTGACGAATTCTGAGAACGCCAGTTTAATGGCATTGCAATTGTAATTCTAATTAACTTCCAAACCCTTGATTAAAAATGTGATTTTCTCCTAATCTAATCCCTTGTAATATTAAAAGGAAAAAGAGAAAATTGACAAATTCCTCTCCAGACGGAAAAAATTGGCAAATTCTCATACTCGTACCTTGTATTAAATTAATTATTTTCCATATTGAATTTGAAGTGCGAAATAAAGCAATTTACTCCCTTCACCCCATTAAAATAATCCCCTTTTAATTTTTAAATAGATTCAAAAATTTAATTAACATTGTTGGAAAAGTTAAATTTATAGATATATTTACTTAGTTAATATTTCACTTTAGTAAGTGTTCTTTGATACCGATTATAATACATAATAAGTGTATGTTAGAAAATTAAGAAATTAACTTGGAAAAGTGAACTATAATTTGATGTTAATGAAAAAGATATAGTGGATTATCGTTGTGGGATGTAGAAAGTTTTTATAAAAAATAATTAGTGATGGCTTAGTTTTTATGGAGTCACATGTCAGATAATATTCATGTGAATAAAACTAGTGAAAGGAAAGGCGATTTTCTCTATAATAGAGGCACACCTCTACTGTCTAACGTTCCAGAATAATAATTACTCAATGATTATACATATCTAATGGTCAAGAATTAATTAATTATAGTAATTAATTTTCATTAGTTTGAGCCAGGGAAGAAACAAATCATACAAAGGATAATAATCAATCATGTTAACTATTTTATCGGTTCTTTGTCTTCTATATTTATTATTATTATTATTATTTTGTTTTTCTTTTGGATAAAATTTAACTGTTCATTTTAATGTTAGTGATCATAATCACCATTCACAAAAGGAAGAGAACATTGTAAAACAAATGATAAATGCATCCGCTATATCATGTTCTTAGCCTGCTCCGTGTAAGGACAATGACATTGATCGCTCTTGTTTATCTTCCTCTTGAGTCGGATGTCATTAAGTGGAACATCTTGGATAACTTATTTTCTACTAGATCTTAAGTACAGGAAAATGAAAAATTAAAAGAGTTAAAAAACTTTACAGTGAATTCACCTGTACTTTTATCTAATAAAACTCAAGATATTAGCAAGAAAATTAGACTAAAAACAGCTATCCACTACAGTATATTAAAGATAAACTCTATATACAAAAATCTGCACAGAAATTAAACTAAAAGTCTAACAGGCAAATAGCCATCGACCTTAATATCATCAAATTGACAGGCGTACAAATTAAATAAAAGACATACTAAATAAGAAGAAATTTAATTATTCATTCATTGATACCTCTTCTTGTAATGCTAAGACCAAAAAGTAAAATGATTCTACAGAGATCACAAACAAGACCTGTCTTATCTTGAGGAGTTGCAGTTTGATATCCTTCTACCTCTGCTTCTTTAATCAATTCACTGCCATCTTCATATATAATTCCCATTCCAACTGTCTATCTCTGTTCAGTATATGATTTTGAATAATAAACATGATGTAGAAGATAATATAGAACCCAGACTAAAAAAGAGTTAATATCTGCAATATATATGTTCATTCATTCCGAAATAATTTCCTTAAAATCCTTTTGACGTCTTAAAAACAGAAACTGCACAGAATAATAATGTATGATGGAACTTTCTCAGCAGGAACAAGATTATCAAAACTACAAGACACCAGTGTCAAACTAACACTGCAGGAGATGTACACAAAAACGAAATATGTTAAAGAACTCTACAGTGAATTCATCTGTATTTCAATCTAGTCAAATGCAAGATGGTAGCATGAAAAATTACCCACTACAGTATATCCAAGATAAATTCTATATACAAAAATCTGAGAACAGAAATTAATAACTATTAAGTCTTATAGGCATAGGATCATTATCAACCTTAATAACATCAAATGGACAAGTGGACAAATTATATAAAAGAAAATACTAAACAAACAGAAATTTTAATTATTGATACCTCCTCTTTTAATGCTAAGACCAAAGAGTAAAATTAATTCTAAATAGATCACATACAAGAGCCATATTATCTGGGTGATTTGCTGTAATTAACAAGGTGAACCAATCTTCCCTGTGATCGACCCCACCCTGACTGGATCATAAGACAATTCATAGAACAATTTTTCTCCGCGGGGCAATATAGTTTTGATCAGGTCCGCACCATTGCCATCACTAACCAAGAATTTCAGTCAATTCAGCTTAAACATTCCCATTCTCCTTAAAAGGAACCAGATACCGATGTGCACTGTAACAGAAAATCTATTTAGAAAATAAAATACAACTTGATAAAGAATCAAAAAATTGAAAATTTAATACCTGCAAAATAAGTTCACTCATTCAGAAAGACTGCAGTAGGATTTCCTGGGTATGGTGGATTAGCCTTCAGAACAGTAGCATGACTCCTGGCCTTTGCAGTAGCATCGGACTCTGAAGCAGACAGGACTTCCAAATGATCAAGGCTTAACTGTCGCTCGATCAATTCCAAGTTCTCGTTGAGAAGTTCAATTTCACTGAATGGAAGTTTCAGACCTAATGCTAGAATCCCGTCAGCCCTAACCTCTCCTTTCTTTTAGCTCAAAAAGCGCATACAGTCCTCCTCTGATTGTTGAAAACTGCGTTCCTGCCAACTAGCACATTTCTGCAATTCTGAAAGGATTTCTTGATCGGGTGCAAAGGTTTGTGTTGCAGTGTTAAACTTCTTCAGGAGTATGTTCAAGCAATCCTTTCTCCACCCATCATACTGCTCATTCACAAATATCAGACCAACAGTTGGCTTATTTTGGCTACTTGCTACCCTTTCATTACCTTTATTTGAACCCATAATCTGCTTTTGCAAAAGCTTCCGCATAGAAACAACTGAATCTTTCAAGTACTTATTGGCCTTTTTCAGGGTGAAATCAGGGATATCAGCATGGGGCCACCCAGCTTTCACCACGTATCCATCCATCTTCAGCAGCACCTTCCAGACATACTCGGCATAATGTGGACAGATTGGGGCAATTAGACGAGTTTGAACATCCATAAACTGCCACAAAATGTCACGATTCATGCCCCCTGATCCACAAGAGACCCTATACTCATCCCTTGCAGCCTGAAGATCACAGAAACCAGTTTTTAGAGCTTCCTGAAACATATAATCAATATAGTTCTTCTCAGTCATCTTGACTGCTGTATTGATTTCATTAGCAAATACACGATCTACATAAGTGGAAGGGGGACCGCTCCTCAAAGAAGACTCAGCTGCAAAAATCTCCTGCATCCATGATATCTCTTTCGTCAAGCGTAAGATTGCCTTATCCGCAGTCTTGAAAACAAAGTTGGCATCATCCATCCCATCACCCGCATCAGCAAGAGTGAATCTTATCGCATCAGCTGAAAATTCCTCAATAGCTTGACGAAGCGCCCTGAAGTTGCCTGTGGACTTTGACATTTTCGCAGCATTCAGCATTACATGCCCGTTGCATCTGAACCCCTGAGGCCAGTGGTGTTTAGGCATTATTGCCGTGTGATTATATATGCAAAAGGTAAGGTGATTCTGAATAAGATCCTTGCCAGAAACTCTGAGATCAAATGGATACCAATACTCAAACTCTTTCTTCATCTCATTCAGACAAGCAGAAGGTATATCTGATGATTCAGGATATGGACCACCAACAAATAAGAAATCCCAAACCTCATCTGTTAGCTGCTTTGGTTTTACTAAAGATTGATCACTGCCATTACCATACATATCGCCTCTCTGTAACATATGGGCAACGGTGTAATAGGCCATGTAAAGGGTTGAATCAGACAAAGACTCAACAAGAAAGTCCTCATCCCAGGGAATACGAGTTCCAAGCCCAAAACTACGGGAGCATGCCCACTGGTTTAGCCAGCTTAAGGTGTGCTCAATCTCATGCTTTGCTCAAAGCCACGACGCACTCATCCCCAGACCTTGATATGACCTTCTTTTCAGGTTCACTGTACACAACGGCTTGACCAAGCTTTAGAAGCTTGCCTCTGATAAGATTTTTGGCTTCTTGGACTTTCAAACCTGCAAACTCTCCAGCAAGAGATGGTCCCCTCGTAGAAACCTCCCTTATAGATTGTTCTCTTGGCTTCATCAAGCTTTTCAATGCAAATTTTCTCAGCAGACTTATCTCCAAAATATGGGTGGTGAATGATAGGTATGATCTCAATGGCAAAACCCACTCATCCTCCACACCAAATTTTTTTTCTTAATGCTGGCTTTGATTTTAAATCATGGAATGCCATGTAATCATCAGGAGTATCACTAGGAACACTTGTAACGTTCCCAGTACCTTTATCGGTGAGAACCGATGACATTGGCAAGAGTATAAATGATCTCATTAAATGCTAGAGGAGATCTCAGAGGCAAACCAATTAGATCTCGAACATTCAACTCAATCAAACAAGTTGGCTTCTCTGGAACGCGTGACATCTGTTGATATGCCAAATTCAGAGCTGCCCTCTTTGTTAAGATAAACACATCCGATTCATTAATTTCAAAAGCTCCATATTTCCCATCTGGAAATACCCAACAATTTGTTTGCCCATACATGATCTCTGGTCTCAACGTAGCAGCAGCAAGATATACCTTCTTGCCCTCCAAAACACTCATCTTTGGTGGGAATGGTGAAACGACCTCCATTTTTATGAGTGTGTATTCCTGTGGAATAACACCTTCCCCTGAAGCCCGGTCATGATCAGCACAAGGCTGGCCATCCAAGGGTGAAAATATAGTATATCTTAAATCCTTGACAATCTTGCCCATTGAGTTCAATTTCCTCACCTGCCAACCGACGAATGAATCAAAATAAGGATTCATATCCGTTGTGATGAAAGTTCGCCTCCAATCGCATCCCAACCCAAAAGCCTTCAAATCCTCCACGGCAAGAGGTGGAAAAAAGGTCAGCCAGTGATATGGGTCAGTGAACTGCTCAATCTCCTCATCAGACAAACCATAACTCTGCATAATTTGCCATTGGTGCTTGACACCACTAGACTTAGCCACAACCTTCGATTTGTTACGCTTAACATTCTCACCTTGCTCAGCACCTTCCTCCTCTTTTTCAACAGGAAACACAGGTGGGTATCCAAACGTTTCAATTTCCCTTTTAAGTTTATCAGCTGAGGCCTTACTGGGCATCCCAGTGCAATGGAAGGCAAAAGGCAAGAGCACATTTGCACCTCTCAATCTATGATAAGCTGCCGCAAATTCAAGTTTGGAGAGGGAAAAAGCATGGCCCAAGAGCAGATGACCATTCATATACGGAAAAGGAAAATTCCCAAAGAACTTATCACCTTCTTTAGGTGGTAAGTCCTTGGCTTCAGCCCTGAAAACACCAGCCTCTTACCACGACTTCTGCACGTTTGATTCAATTTCCCTAAGAAGATCCCGGCGAGCAAAACTTTTCCCGCTTTTTTCTGCCATCTCGTTACCAGCAAGCCCACAGAAACTATACACAAAAGAACAAACAGTTACATCACATTATAGAAAAATCTTGATCCAAATAAATTAAGAAAACAGAATTATAAAGCAACCTTCAAGTGGATTTCCCGTAAGCAGAACGGTGATCCTCAACTTCGAACTCGGGTGCTAAAACGACGATAATAAGCAGTTGAATAATGGCGAAGAAGTTTCAATTTTCAAGCTGCGTGCTTGTGTAATGTTTGCCGTGTCATTCTTCGTTTTTTCACGCGACGAGGAACTCACGTATATATGTAGTTTAATGTAACTTTTGAAAAAGTCAAGTTATACAGGGAAAAGGAAAACTTGCATAATAAGGAAAGAGTTAGAAATCATAATAACAAGGTAAATTTCCGTCCTTACATTACATGGGAATCTCATTTAATACTCTACCGTTTCACAATAATAATCAGTAAGAGAGTCTAATTATCATATTGAGCATATCTTTAATATTTTATTTTCATGTATAACCTTAATTAATGTATTTTTAGGGGAAAAATTGGCTTTTCGATGAAGATTAACATAATTTTAGGAACCAACGGAAGTCATCTCACCTTGACTCAATCTAAACCTATGATAAAATTAGGGTAAATTTCACAAAAGGTCCCCAACCTTTGCAAAAAATAACAATTTATTCCCTAACTTTCTTTAAAGTATATAGGTATCTAGCCTTTCAAAAATAAGCACAAAAGGTCTATACATACTATTTTTGTCAATTTTCATTGTTCACTTTTACTATAAAGACAATTTTACTCTTTATTTAAATTTAGCAAATAAGAACACAAATTTTAATTATTTATTTTGAGATCTCTGTCACTTTCTCTTTCACATACTTATGCATATTCATTTAAGATGTCATTGATATTCAAGTCATAAAAATTAGAACGTTTAAAATATATGAATTTTTGCAAAAAAATTAAAAGTTTAAATTATTGGTAAATTTAAAAAGAGAGAGCTCATTTTGTTTCCGCTACAACCCCTCTCATTTCAAATTTTTGAGTCTATATATAGCTAAAATGGAAGATAAATCCCTTTTTATTATTGTTAAAGACAACTTAAGTTGAGGCCTTATCCTTCTCGACTCCAAAAAAAAAAGTGAAGAAAATGATAACGGTACTCTTTTTTTTTTTTTTTTTTAATTTTCCTTACTCAAATCATTTGATAGTAGATCTTCCAACCATGAAGGCACATTATGCAAATTACATGGAGATTGATAGCTAAATGAACTTCTAGCAATTTAAATGAACTTCTACAGTCACGTATGATCAGAAAAGGCAACATATTATCTCATTTTTTTATTTAAATCTTTTGGATTTTTAAAAAGATTTTTTTCTAATTTTCTTTTATTTCATACAACAGGGGAAAATGGCCATTTTGTGAGCATATAAATGTGCAAATTGATAGAAATTGCCAATAAGGACCTTTTGTGCTTATTTTTTGAAAGTTTGGATACCTACATGCTTAAAAAATGTGAAGAATGAAATTGTTAATTTTTGCAAATGTTGGGGACCTTTTGTGAAATTTACCCATAAAATTATTATCTAACCAAACTAAACATTTTTCATGTTCTCTCCTGATCCCTAAACCGAAAATAAGACGACCTGGCAAGTGCAAAAGTTCATCATCCAGAACACGTATATAATATACAATATAAACTTTATCAATCCGAAAGGAAGTTAACCATGTGAAATTGATCTAATGACATATGTATGGTACACTATAACACCACATGGTCACGTGGCGTGAATCGAGATACACTGCATGGTTAAGATTAATTATGTGGCGTGCCCCGATACAAGCCACGTGGTCATGTGGTGCCATACATATGGCGCTAGAACAGGAATCGTTAACTATGTACATAAATAAATTCGATAAACAGTTCAAAAAGTCAGGTAAAAGGGAAGACGTACCTGAATTTATTTGTGGAATTAAAGATGAATATGGAGGGGAAAAACGTTGGTTGAAGGCTTTGGTTGCTGGAAGAAAAAAAATTAACAGAGGAAATGCTGTCAAGATAAAAAATAATTAAAATAATTCCGGCCTGCCGGATTCGAACCAGCGACCTAAGGATTTCCTTGACTCCACTACAGTCCTCCGCTCTACCAACTGAGCTAAGGCCGGTTTGTGCATGCTGTGCAAAGAAAAGCTAAAATAGGTGTTTTAACATAACCATATCCGACAAATTAATGATTTTTTTTAATGGGAAATTAATTAAGATTTTAGTTCTATTTTCTTGAAACAATATCAATCAACGGTAATGTTTAAAAACCTCTTGAATGTTTTGTTACAAAATTTCTTATCTTATATGACTTATATAGATACATACCACGTGAATTTAAAATACACGTAGCGTGTATTATTAAATGCCACATGTAGTAGGAAGTTTTGTAACAAAATCTTCGAAAGGTTCTTGAACATTTTCATATCAATCAAATCAAATTATGAATAAAATTTTGCTAAGCCTTACCATTCGTAGTGAGGTCTCTACAAATAAAAACAAGTTAAATTTACTTTCTTACTCTCATATTGTTTTTATTCTCAATCACACAATGTAAAGTAAAATCCCTATATGTTAAAGATTTTTTAAAAGATTTCCCTACAAATAGCATTTCCAGTTCTAGTTCTCAAAAAGTATGAAGTCCACTCTATTAGACAAATCAATAACTGAAATTTGGATACAAAGGTCAATTTATTGTGGAAATAGGGTATTTAAATACACATGTAAATTGTTAATTAATCTGGAGTACTTTATCTTAAATTTGACAATATACACTTGTTTTTCTAAGCAATTAAATTGTCACTAATAATCTGTCAACATATTTCTAAATTCAGAAACAAATATATATATATATATATATATATATATATATAAAATAAGAATAAGGTGACTGAATTCTTTTTTCTCACCACTTATTGGGCACATTAAGAAAATTGGTGATGTCACTGATTAGTATATCTTTGCAGTTTTTTATTTTTTATTTTTGGGCCTTAGATCTCACTGTGATTATCATTTATCTCTCACTTTTTTCT
>CAVNYN010272287.1:0-11780 GCA_963692815.1 Nyctanthes arbor-tristis | reverse complement strand
GTGACTGAATTCTTTTTTCTCACCACTTATTGGGCACATTAAGAAAATTGGTGATGTCACTGATTAGTATATCTTTGCAGTTTTTTATTTTTTATTTTTGGGCCTTAGATCTCACTGTGATTATCATTTATCTCTCACTTTTTTCTTGCCTTACCCTCTATCAAATTTTGAATCTATATATATAATAATAATAATAATAATCTCTATATATATATAAAATAAGAATAAGGTGTCTATTTTTTTTTTCCGCCTATTATTGGGCACATTAAGAAATCTGGTGATGTCACTGATGACATCACTTATTAATATATCTTTATACTTTTTTTAAAAAAATTTTGGACCTTAAATCTCGCTATGATTCCCATTTATCTCTCACTATTTTCTTGCCTTACCCTCTATCAAATTTCGAATCTGTATATAATAATAATAATAATAATAAGGTGGCTGGTTTCTTTTTTCCCGCTTATTGTTGGGCACATTAAGAAAAAGAGTGATGTCACTGATGACATTACTTATTAATATATCTTTATAGTTTCTTTCAAGTATTAGATCTCACTGTGATTCTCATTTATCTCTTACTATTTTGCGAGAGATCATTTGCAGACCTCATAATTTCAAATATTCATATCTATTGTTAAAAAATGGTGTATATATCATTGGTACATTATTACTGTGTTTATTTTTCTAAAAGTTTTATAGTGACTAATTACTCAAATTTTTATATTATTACTGTCCGATCTCCGTGCAACGCACGGGTGAGAATTCTAATACTAATAATAACAACAATAACAACAACTTATACCGAAGTAAATATCAGACAACAATATACCTAATTGTAAATGAAGATAAATAACTATCTAAGCATAAGCGTTAAAAGAAGTGTATTTTAGACACGATAACTAAGAAAGACTCAACAAATAAGTGTGTCAATAGGACACAACTACAACACAATTGCCCACCAAAGGTGTTTGTCATAGTGGTAAAAGTATCTCTTACCAGTATATCTTATTTGAATTCTAGTTATCACCTCCAATCATACATCCCCACTTTGTTATTAAAAGAAAAAAACAAACGCTTACATGAATTGCCTTTGTATGGAAAAAAAATAAAATAAAGCAAAGAACGTATGACTTGTATCTTAACCATAATCTTTTAGGCATGACTTTATTTGTATATATTTTAAACATTTCACCATGTTTTTAATTTTCAGTTATTTTGCATAAATATAAGTGTTTCCTAACATCAAAGTCTCAGTAACTCTAACATGATGTATTAGAAACTACTTTTTTCATTTTTAATAAGAACACGCAAGACTCTTCCTAACCACCACTTTACCGTGGCCCTTCGACTCCAAGGAGACAGCACATATGCAGCACGACAAAAACGTTTCTACTTCTTTTCTTTGGATTCGATGCACAAGTTGAGTTTGTGAAAGGACCAAAACACACTCAAACGTACAACACAGAGATGCAGAGTATAGAGGTCCGTAAAGGACATTACACGACATCTGAACACCGAGACCAAAAACTAGTTTTATCCAAAAGAGGCCCACATCCACGTCAGAAAATAGACAAAAAATGACAGATATATTATACAGTGAAGAAAATCAGGGGAAAGTGAGAACAAGTTGCTAGCCACCAAATATCAAGAAAATGACCTTCGTCCTTCTGTGCCCAAATGGGGCTCTATATATACCCCTTTCACCTACTCAATTTTCTCTCTTCTCCTCCTCTTCCACTTGGATTCTTTATATAGAAGTCCATAACAGGTACCACTGTTCTTTCTTTTTTCTTTTTCTTTTTTTTTTTCTTTTTTGCTTTTCCTTTTGTTGGTTTTCTGCTTTTCTTTATGTTTTAGCCTTTTTTGGTTTTCCTTGAGTTTTATTGGTTTTCCTTATTATTTTTATGTGATTTCTTGTTTCTTTGCTAGCTCAGTTGTTAATAATGGGGACAGGGTGTTGCTGGTTGTGGACCTGTGGTAGAAAACTTGTAGGTTTTATGAGATTATATGCATGCCACTTTTTATACATAAAGTTTTAAAGACTTTTTGAATGCATTGCTTTTGTGTCCAAGATTTTATGATTTTGTAGTAGTTGTATTTTGGCATGGCAATTACTTGGATTACAAGGGTACATATTGGATTTTTGGGTTATGTTATTGGTTAGTATGTCCAATGAAAAATGGATTTTAAGTTTCTTTTTCTTTCTCGGGAAGGCAGAATTTTGAGTAATGCAATCATCTAAGCTGTGCAACTGCAAGAGAATCCAGTGTGATCCGATACAATCTATTTGAAGATCCAGTGCAATCTTGTCTTTACAACCAATTAAGCTATGTTAATTAGAAAAGCATTTTAATCTTCTTGTCTCACACTAGGAAACTGTCCGGAGTCTTTTAATTTTTTAATGTAATGTGAGGCTTACATTTTGTACTCAAACTATTTAGTGAAGATTCAAAGTTCTTGAACAATTGAAGTCAATGGAATAACTGAACTTAACGCTACAGGTGCCAAAAGGAGGGTTCCTCGAACTCATTTGTTGAACAGGAGGGGAGGGACAAAAAAACTATACAAAAAATTAAAGGAGCATATATTTCTTGTGACTCATATATAAGAACTTAAATTTCCTAGGTATTTAACTAACGAATCCATTTCTCATTGCCTGTAGTAATTACTTTGTCATAGTAAGTCACTGAATCCTGCAATAGAAAACAGTACACTTAATTGACCTTTTGTTCATGTTACAGTGTCCTGCACCTAAATTTGTTCTGTGACCCCAAGAAAATTGGGTCAGCCCTCCGCGGAATTGTCATACAAACTTTGAAATGCTCAGTCTTGATATGCTATATTGCCTGGCCATTTGATTGGTGCATTCTCTATTTCTGTAAGGTTTTTCAGTTTCTCTATGCTGTTGAATTTATCTGTTCTCTGGGTCTGTTTCTGCAATGTTCAAATTGGCTTTGTATTGTGGAATCTCGATTTATCGGTTCAGGATTACAAGCAGAGGTAATGCTTTCAGGAAGTTTGAAGCGTATCCCGTAGGCTGAAATGTCACTTGCTAAATGTTCACACATTCCCTAAGATATCTTCTCCCAAAGAGCATTAAAGTTTCAGTTGGGCTTTTCACCTTGAAATATTGTAGATATTAAGTTATCGTTTGTCATTTATTGCACAAGTATGCATTATGAGCTCAATACAAATTGCATCATCCATGCAAAATATCAGTGTTGAACTAGCTTGGTGACTGCTCTTTGAGTGTTTCCTAAGAAGCTTTTCAAAAAAATTATTTCATAGTCTCAAACCGGAGATCCTTTTTTGCTCTTTTCATCTGGTTTTTGAAATAGAATCTCTTTGCGCAGAGCTGCACTTGTGTTTGGACCCAGCGTCACGTCAATCTATTATTACACATTTTGAAACAAAATTTGGAGGATCTCTAATTTGCAGGGACTGTCTTTATATATCACCAAGGGGGATGCTTTTCCTGTCCAGACACTATGGAACGTAATGGTGAGAAGAGGACTTCAGAGAATTCTACTCCTGCTAATGAATTGAAAACACCAACCGAGAACACAAACCCTTCTGGATTTGTCAATCATGGTAAATGGTTAAACTAGCAGTATCTAGATATTTATTTACAATATAGCTTCAGAAAGTTAAATTTCTTTGTCATGCCTATAATTACTCTCTTTATTATAATACAACAATAATGATAAGATACTAATAGTTATCCTCCACGCACTTGAGGTCGGGCACTCTGCAACCAAGAAACACCTCAATATCTGGCAAAATCATATCTTCTACAACAACTTCCTTTTAATTTAGTCAATCATTCTTTTACCTTGTGCTGGGCTCACTGCTTACAGGCCATAGGTTTCACTATGACCTTAATTTTTCACTGCATATTCACTTTGGACATATAATATGTTTTTGCAATGCATGTAGCTGCAATTGCGTGGCAAGAGAGCAGAAAAAAATGGATTGGAGATGTATCTAAGATGTCAAAAAGGATGCCAAAAGATCCAATGATTAGGTAGCCTTACATGTTGATTGCATTATAAGTATGGTAAAATATGATCTGCAAAACTGCTAAGTAGCCTTTGGAAGCATTTTCACTTTCAAGTTTGTGTAGTTTATTATGCTAAACTTTGAAACTGAGACTGGGATTTGCTGTTGCAGCTGGTCGATGACTTATGATGATGTACTCTCGACTAATGACCCTTTCTCCGAGCCAATCCCTTTACCTGTAAGTTATCAGGATAAAGATACCAAGTAGCAATACCTACTCGGCACATTCTTTTGCACTTCTGACAAAATAGAGACTGAGGCATTTATCTTCACATATTTCTGCGGTCCCTTTACTCATGACCAGCTTTAGGTGTAGGTCCCCTTTAACATGCCAATTGCCAGCAAAACTGATGGCTATTGTGCTTATTATATGTTGGCTAGAGTCGTTTAATTTTGAGCTGCTCATAATGATGCTTTGCTTGCCTTTTCTTCCCAGGAAATGGTAGACTTTTTGGTTGATATCTGGCAAGATGAGGGGCTTTTCGACTAGATAATCTTATTGCAGTTTTTTTTCTAGAACTCTCTTTGGATGGCAATATGAATATTGATCGAGGTGAAAGTCGAACATAAAGTCCCCATAGCAGTTGATGATAAGCGATAACATCATCCTGTCAACTTTCAGCTTGTAAGTTATAGCAAAAGCAGGTCCTGAACATTATTTTATAGTTTTGTTGTAACCTTATAGTTTTGGTGCATCTTCTTAGAATATGGAAAAGATACCCTACATTTATTTGTACCCCACATGTTGATGGATCATTGTATTTTCACATTCATAAACCACTATTGCCATTTTATGATGAAGTGATGATTATTACTTGTGGTTTCATAATAATCTTCAATACATTGCTGTGTATTCCCGAAGAATTTTTGGCAATTCAAGTTGTTAAAATTGTCTTTTACATAGAAACTCGATGGTTGAAACAGGTGCGCTACCATTCTCATCCACAATGAAAACTTTAAGATGAAATGGTTTAATATGAACAAAAATTCAAAAGACGAATTTACATAAAATGTTAATTTAAGAATATTATTAGTATTGTCAACAAATGATTTTGCAAGGCTTTATTTATTTATTTATTGCTACAGGAAAGTTCCTTCACGGAGAGGATCATTTGTCAGCTTTTGAGCGCAGCTTTTGGGGTTGGAGGAGACCCAATCAGATTTCAGACTTCAAATCAGAAGATTACTAATTCAACAAATTCATAGGAATATGCAGAAGAAACAAATATATATAGCTTGCACTGGATAAATACAGGACCAAAAGTCGCTTGCACTGGATAAACAAGTTAAAACTAAAACGAAAAATGATTATCTATAGCTTTTTACACATCACATTTCATGTGTACTAAACTCAAAAAATATCAGTCTTTTCACACTAGAGATTTTCCTTTAGTCCAAATGTCCTCGTACAAGTGAGCTTTCTTTTGGCTCACATTTGGGGAAAACAACACCAACTGCTACAAAATGCTCCATATCATCTCCAAGCACCAAAATCTATAGATTGAAGTGACATGTTACCAAGAAATAAATCCTTCACGTGCTGTTTGCACAATCCGATTCTCCTCCTCTGTAAGCTCGGATGGATGCAACTTGAAAATCCAGTCTTCCAACCAGGAAACTTTTGTCTTTCCATAACATGAAGAGTATAAACAGATGGAGCTGCAACTAAGCATCCTATAACAAAGCAATTGCAAGGCCGTGATCTGCTCACCATTCTTGCCAATGACACTAAACATAAACCACTGTACGGTACTCCATACATTAAGACATTATCACTAACAAGTTCTTGCGAAGCCGATTCTAGATTTTCTACCTCCAGTACTGTCTCCTGCGTTGAGGGGATTCTGCTCAGTTCTAAGTCGAACTTTTTCTCTATTTCCATTTCATGGATTCTATACTTTGCTGCTAGTGTTCGAACACATGACATTCTTATTTGATTCGAAATAATGAGCTTCACTTCATTAAAGTTATCACATTCACTATACCACCTAAGCCACCGATGAACTATACCTGAAAACCAGTCAATGATGTGACTGTCATCCAGTAGGATTAGCGCATGCGATGTACGAGCATATCCTTCTCTATTTGTTAATCCATATCTATGGAGACGCTTTTTTATGTTGTTGATAGGGGCATTGATTTTGGTGACAGTGACAGGCGTGGATGTAGAGCTAGTGCTGGACAGAAGGGCCAATAATGAAGCTGTCTCAGAAGATACATATTCTTTGGCACGTTGCTGGAATTCATAGTAAGAATCTATTAGTTCTTGGGGAAGTGCTGGCTCTGTAATATGCTTAGCCAAGATAATTTCTTCAGATTCTATGCCTTTAGCATTTACATCTTGTGTCCATATCTTCAGTAGATGTTTATACCAGTGATCAGTTTCCATTCCAGCTTTACGGAAACTAGAAATTTCACTCAAAAGTGAGTTATTATCAGCTAAATGCTTTATTTCTGATTCTTTGACCTTCAATCCGTAAGCAAGCCATTTCTTTCCGATTCTGAGTGTCCCTGCATCCCAGGCTTCCTGCTTCTGTTCTGCAAATAACTTGATTTTTTCCCTCAATTTGTGAACAGCTCTTACCTCAGGGCTCTCTTTCAGGCATCTTTGAATCAAAGTTCCTAGGAACCTGACATGGTGGGGACCACAGCATTCCAGAACATCAGTTTTATTATCAACTTCCAAGTGGAGAGAATTCTTTAAGTAAGCATCAACGTCAGACTTGAAAGCAGTGGCAACATCTTTGGGACCTGAAGTGGCAAAGAAGATCTCATCCATGAAGCAACAACAGTGTATCCTGACATCTGGCTTGACACCAACATTGGACTCTTTGACCCTACTGTCATTCAACTGTCTCCTGAACCAATCACGCAACTTTGAATGATATCCATGATGTTCAATGTGCTTAGAATCAAAAGTTTCATATCTCATTGACATCCTATATATTTCATGGTCAAATGAGCTAAAATATATATTCATCAAAATCGGTGAAAGCACCCCCTCTTGTGGTAGACCATGTCCTTTGGGAAAACCTCCAAACTCCCAATTGAGAACCCTGGCATCAAACATACTTCGGATGAAAGCATACAATCCAGGGTCTTCTATCTTATCCTCCATAACTGATATTAGTTTGCTAAGTATGCAGTCATCAAGCTTTTTGTTGATAAGCAACGTGAACCAGTAGGTAGGATCACATATCTCTTTGCGGATATATTGCAAAGCAGACCAATGACCCCTTCCAGTACGACATCCATGAGAAATCTTAGAAAAATGAGGCCTGTACACAACTTCCAAGGCTATTCTAATGGCTTCTTGAATAATCCTCAACTTAAGCTTAGGTAAAACTAGATCTTCTTTCTTGGCCTTAACACCCCGAGTTGAGATTGAATATGTATTAGCCTGAACATCAAATTTTCCTTGAGAAAGTTCTTCTGCCACGGATTCAAAAGACAATTGATCACCGTCTGGTGCCAAGTCAATATTGGAGCTCACTCTGATACTATCATAAGCATCCTTAAGAGTGCTAGGATCTGAAATCTCTTGAGCTCTTCATGCACTGTTCTTTCACTTTTTTCTTTATGCACCGCTCAAGAAACCTCTTGAGCTCCACACGGGTTTTAGGTTTGGATTGTTTCTCCTCGACGTTACGAGATTCTTGAACCAAAAAAGCCAAGTTCTTGGCCAATGTTATCTGACCAATCTCCTCATCATCATTTTTGTTACTTGCTTCTTTCTGAATGAAATGACTCGAAGACTCCTCCACTAAACTAGCTAAGTTCTTGGCTAGTGCAACTATGCCAGTCCCCTTGTTCTCATCTTTATAATCCTTCACTGCTTTCTGAGTTGAATAAGATGCCACACACATACAAATACCAACATGTCTTTCTGTCACAAGGTACAAACAATCATTATGGCTGCTTCCAGAGAAGGTAAAGAATTGGTAACATAACAGTTTTTGTAAAAGGAAAAAAAAAAAAAAAGGTTTCCTCTAACGAGAAAATATGAACAGTGATGAAATATCCATTAAGAATGCTTTAACCATTATTGATACCGGCCAATAACTGCCTGCCACTGGAAGGTTGCAGTCTTTGCCAAAGAATGTTGAAATTCAGTAACATTGTGGCTACTCAATGATAATTGCATCGGAGCCTTGTAGCTTCATGTATCACCAATATTCTTCAAGAAAATCACCTATGGCAAAATTCCGCTTGTGTCATATGAAAGTACAAAATGGAGTATTCATTTTAAAATGTAAGAAACATTTCAACAAACAGGTAGAACGCAAAATCAGTCTAAGAAAGGGGTACTAACACATCGTGCGAAATGAGTATAAAAACCTGATACCTAAATTGGGACAACAGGAAAATGGTGTGTTAAAAAAAAAAAAAAAAAAAGTGAACTGCGTGATGTCTGACAAGTAAGAACAAGCAACGACAGAAATAATTGGATTTTATAGATCTCAAAAAATTATTTGAAATCTAGATTCTTTAATCATTTAATGGGGGACAAGAACCAGGATGACCAGGTGAGAAACATGGTCACGCCCCTTCCAACCACTAGTCGTAAGCACTGGCCAGGCTAGTGTGGGCACGGCACTTATTTGATTGTCATTTTAACTTTAAATTATAATTTTATTTACTAGTGATTTGACAAATACTTAATTATAATCATATATTTCAAACTTTTATAAGATTTCCACCACTCATTCACCTCATTATAATTTCTTATTATAATCCAAAAATCTATTATAATTCAAAAATAGACAACCACTTAGTATTACTAGTACTAGTATATCGTTGTGCAATAAATGTCAACCGTAAGATTAAAATGCATCAAAAAGAGAGAGAAAGCTGGTTGGTTTGAATGGCTAGACATCGTTGCATTGGTTTATGTGTTCTTTGTAAAATTTAGATGCTTGGATTGCAAGTTTTTTGCAAAAAATTTGAAAGTTTAAATCTTTAGTGCAAGCTTTTCTATTAGAGTTATGGGTATTCCTAGAAATATTACAAATTACAAGTTACTTTACGCAACCTTTTTTTACTTGGAAAAAATGAATGTTCTGATATCAACATAAACCTACTCATAACTTACAATATTTGCAATTTAGTTTAATACTTACTAATCTTACATTAAAATATCTTATGTGGCATTTATTTAATGATTCCTTGTTCCTTCTATTTGTTGACTTGTTGGTTAGATTGCATTGGTTTATGTGTTCTTGAAAATGGAATGGTAAGTTTGTTTCCTTGATGTACAGTATGATTCCTTTGCATATCAGTGTATAAATCTAAGACCACTTATGAGTATATTTAAGAATTTAGCTGTACGATTAACCTATTTGCGTACTTGATATATATGATTTTATTTGAGTTAAATTCTTTTATTTTTTATTAACAGGAGTGGAAGCTCAAAATATGACTAACCAGTCATAAAAGTATTCTCCATCTTCCCTCTAAAGGAAGCTTCTCTCTCCTTCAAAGTAGAACTAGTGTGAAGAGACTCTGATATTTTTTGAGTTTAGACCACATGAAATGTGATGTGTGAAAGTTATTGACTTGAGAACGTAACACCAAGAAACCCCAGAGTCTTGTCGATCCAGGTATGTCTGGTTGTAATTTATTTAGTATTTTTGAGTGAAACATCACCAAAGCCTTGGTAGGAATTTTCAAGTCCCAACAAGTGGTAGCGGGGAGGGGGGTGTTAGGAATAACCAAACCATGTTTTATTGACATGAAAATGTCTTCTTGCACTCGGTTGTTATTCTGTATAATCTTATCATCTTATCATAAGCTTAAATCAAGAGTTGATGTTCCCAGAACTTTAAATGTGGTTTGTATTTTCCCGAAAGTAGTGCTGGAAAGATCTGTCGGAGAAACATAACAAATTATCCATCTAGTTATATTAGAAATATTAACTCTAAGGCTCTCACAAGTTCTATTTACAATAAAATTAAAATCTTTTGACTACTATGATCATCAGGTTCTGCAAGTTTTTCTCGGTACCAAGCATTATAATATTTTAATTGCTAAAATGCTGAATTTTTTTCTCACGTAGAATTTGCATGTTACCTGAATATGCCTTAAAAGCATTTATGAAGATGTCTTTAAGTCAATGTGAAATCATTTTGTGGCGCCTATTTATTTGGTGGTGTGCCTATATCCATCTAAAGTATCTAATTTCCCTAAGGTTTGCCTGTCTAAGCAAGAAGCAGAACAGAATGATTCTTTCTTTAGTTTCGGAAATAGAGGCGATAGTAGATCTGCATTAAACATGCATCGCAATATAGTGTATTAATATAGCAAGTTAAACAAGCCATGAAAAATCTTCATGAGAACATTAGTCATCACGTGTGGCTATGACTTTGAGTTTCTAGTCTCCGAATGCGTTTTTAAGTAGGGCTGTTAACCAATTTTCAGTTGCAAAAGATTGGAAATTGCAACCACATTCTCATATAAGAATTTTTTTTTTTTTTTTCTATTTTGAATAATAACTTTCAATAATAATGAGATTGACTTGAGTTCGAGTGAATATAACACATTTAGTGTGACATTTTGTTAAAATTAACTTGTTAAAGTCTTAAGAACAATTTATTCAGCGATTGGCTCATTGGCAAGGTGAGAACTTCTACCCTTCTTTCATGGCACCTGATCTTGTCATTTCATCATTGTTTATTCCCGTTAGGTCTAAGTGCACCTTGGATTCAACAAATAAGAACCATATGACAGAACTAATAATTAATAGATAAATACAATGTTCTTCTATTTCAATTTTTCTCGAAGACAGTAAAAGAAAATTAAGACAGTTCATAACAATATTGGCCAGCCAAAATCATTTATGTCAAGGATGTCTAGCCATTCAAACCTACAAATGAGTAATGTAAAGTAGAACAACTAAAGACTGAACACGGTACCATGTGATAATAAATGATAATTTGAGTTAAATGGGTCAGATCGGAAGACATGCATTTAATATACATTTAATGTCATATTGGTTAGCACCACTATTCCTATAGAGTTAACCTAAAAAATTACCCAGCTCTCCGCATATCTGAAACTATTGTGTACAGATCCAATCATCATGTTCAGATGGCATTATTTCTTTCACTACAAGCTATACGTGGAGGAGGAATACTTCTGTGATAGTCAAAATCTGAACTACCCTCTGCTTTTGTTTAAGCATCAAAGTTCGATTTCAACTACCTATTTCCCACAAAAGTCATTTTTCACATAAGCAAAGACCATTGGAGGCAGAAAAATGCATCAAGAAGCACAGCAGAACAGGGCACACAAATGTGTGCTCTTCCGATCTCAAACAAACCATCCGTACAACAGACATGAAGCAAGCAATTATGCAGCTCAAGATCAGATATCATCGCACAAATGTTCAAACTGAAAAGCACATGATATCCATTCATTTAAAACTTAAAACTCTATAGAATCCTTGAACCCAAAGCTTAAACCACAATTTCTCAAACTATCCAGAAACTTAAGACACCGAAATATGGTTAGGGAAAAACTTGGAAATGACGCAGAGAAAGTTATTGGTGTATTTCCCTCCCACATAATTCATGATACAAATATCCAAATAGACCCGATTAAAATTATAACAGAAACCCACCCCACCCCACCCCACCCCCATCCAAAAAAAATAAAATAAAAATAAATCCAGCCATGAAGAAGCATATATGTAAAAAAATAAAGACCTGTACGACACATGTAAG
>CAVNYN010272285.1:0-15911 GCA_963692815.1 Nyctanthes arbor-tristis | reverse complement strand
ATCTAAATTTCCATTATTAGAACCAATCTTTCCCGGGCAATGATGAGAAATAGACACGTCTTCATTCTTTTAGAACAAACATGAACTAAATTAGAGTACACTTGGTTCTTATTTACATCTACTTTTTGGATTGCCTTGCCAATGTCCAAGTGCAATCCATTCACCCCCAGGTTATTTCCTAAAAAATTTTCCATTGTTGTCTTCTCTACTATTGAAGACCTGTGAAGAGGAAGGCCAGGTTTTCCCATATAAATTTTCTTAAGTAACAAGGACTTTAGTTCATTGGGAATTTGTACTATAATCAAAGATGTTTCCTGTTTCTTCTCTTTCTTCATTAGTCCAATCACATTACTCACCTCTTCATCTATGTACTAAGCAAACCTTTGGCATATTCGAGAGACAAACATCTCCTAATCCACATTTGAATGGTTGAAAGTGAAGGTAGAAACCAAATCTCTGCTAAATCCACAAACCAACAAATTCAACCAGCACTAACATTCATACAGTCACCACCAACAACTGAGTTAAGCTAATAATCAAACAAACTAATTCAACAGTTCAAACATAATTCTCGACATAGCAATTTATATTGCATTACCCAGCTATACATTGCATCTATTGACTGAAAATACATAGAAAGTAAGACTTAGATGAGAACAGAAGAAGAAGAATTAAGGGACGAGGATCAAAATTTTGATTTGAGATGAGAGAGAGAAGAAACCGAGGAGAGAAAGAGGGGTCCGATTCTGATATGTTTCCAATCTGCCTCTTTCTCTCTCATAATGTGTTTATATAGTGGATAATAAGAAATGTGTTTGGCAATTAATAAAAGTGCTAAATGCAATATAGCACTTTCCACCCCTCTCATGACATCTCTCCCCCTTAAATGAACTTTGTCTCCAAGGTTCAAAAAGTGGAAACCTTTTCAAATTTTCTTCTGCTAGTTCAAAAGTTGTTTCTTTTTCAATGTATTCCCTTATCGATCTGAATTTCTTCAACTTTCAGTGTTCCTCTTGGTCTCTTCCCAAGGTTGCTTCTCAGTTGGACTATTTGCTTCTACTAAAGAGATTTTAGTTTCATAGACAACCAATTTATTCTCAGTCATCTATATCAATAACATGTGGGCTGTTGGCTAAAATTTCGCAGGTATAAGGAATGCTAGTTTTTAAGTCACTGTCCCTACTACTTCTTACACCTCATCTACTTCTAAGATAGTATCAATAGCAACCCCATAGCATGTAGAGTATACTTGGGAAATTCTAAAGGTTTTTAGCTCCTCATTGCCTTTGTAAAAGCAAATATAATTGCATTTGAATCTGAACTGAAAACTGTTGTTTGGTATCCCAGAAATTGCTCTTATCTAAATTTCCATTATTAGAAGTTTAGAACCAATCTTCCCTGGGTAGTGACGAGAAACAGGCACGTCTTTATTTTTTTTGGAACCAACAGGAACTAAATTACAGTTCACTTGGTTTTTATTTTCATCTACTTTTAGGTTGCCTTCCAATGTCCAATTGCAATCCATTAATCCCCAGGTTATTTTACAAAAATTCTACCATTGTTGTCTTCTCTGCTATCGAAGACCTATGAAGAGGAAGGCTAAGTTTCCCCATATAAATTTTCTTAAGTAACAAGGATGTCAGTTCATTGGGATTTTGTCCAGTAATCAAAGATGTTTCATGTTTCTTCTCTTTCTTCATTAGTCCAATTTGATTACTCATCTCTTTTTCTATATATTCAACAAACCTTTGGCATATTCGAGAGGAAAACATCTCTCAATCCATATTCGAATGGTTGTTAGTGAAGGGACGAAACCAAATCTCCACTCCCTCTGTTAGGTTTCCTTTAGCAATGTTAAATTTCTATCAGGGATTTGATGGGCCTAAAAGATTTCTTCAATTCTTTCTAGCCACCTCTTAGGTTCTTCCCTTCCACTAAAATGTGTAAATCAATTTCTGGAAGCTTATACATTCTATTATCAGCAGTTCCTTCCCTAGCATAGTGAGTAGCAACTTCTCCTGCCATCCTATTCTTTGTTTCACCTTTACTCACTTGAATATGTGCTGCTGAAAATGTTTCAGTTTCAATTTTGGCTACTATGACTCTCATCATCTTCTTAACCTCAATTATGGACTCCTCAATGGATCGTTGCTTTAAACCATTAGCTTCTCTCATTTGCGTAACCTCTAGATAATTTTGTTTCACAACTTCCTTTAATTCTTCCCATTTTCCTTTAATTTTGCCAGTTTGGCATCTATTTTCTCACTAACAGTGTGCATATAATGTTCAAACTTCTTTATAAGCTCTTTAATTGTATGATTTCGAGTCATTTCCACACCCAGATCTCGGTCCGCTCTGATGCTATGTCATGAATAAGCTCTCCAACAACAATACAACCAAAATTCCAAACACCAAAACACTATAAATCAATTGAAAAACAAATATTCCCAAACATAATCAATAAGCTCAACGGTAGAGGAGGATATAAATGTGGGAAAGAAAACCACAAACCAACAAATTCAACCAGCACTAACATTCATACAGTCACCACCAAAATGAAGTTAAGCTAATAATCAAACAAACTATTTCAACAGTTCAGGCATAATTCTCGACATAGCAACTTATATTGCATTACCCAGATAAATATTGTATCTAATGACTGAAATTACATAGAAAGTGAGACATAGATGAGAACTGAAGAAGAAGAATTGAGGGATGAGAAGCAGAAATTAGATTTGAGATGAGGAAGTGAAGAAGAAATTAGATTTGAGACGAGGAAGAGAAGAAGCCGATGAGAGAACGAGGTCCGATTCGAATATTTTTCCAATCTGCCTATTTTCTCTCTCTTAATGTGTTTATATAGTAGATAATAAGAAGTGTGTTTGCCAATTAGCATAAGTGCTAAATACAAAAAGGCACTTTCCACCCCTCATGACATCTCTTCCCTTTAAATGAACCTTGTCCCCAAGGTTTAAAAAGTGGAAACTTTTCAAATTTTCTTCTGTTGGTTTGAAAGTTGTTTCTTTTTCAATGTATTCCCTCATTGATCTGAATTTCTTCAATTTCTAGTTTTCCACTTGGTCTCTTCCCTAGGCTGCTTCTCAGTTGACTACCTGCTTCTCCTAAAGAGACTTCAGTTTCACTGACAAGCAATTTATTCTCAGTCATTTCTATCAATAACGCGTAGACTGTTGGCTGAAATTTCGCAGGCATAAGGAATGCTAGTTTGTAAGTCACAGTCCCTACTACTTCTTGCACCTTATCCACTTCTAAGATAGTAACAACAGCAACCCCATAGCCTGTAGAGTATACTTGGGAAATTATAAAGGTTTTTAGCTTCTCCTTGCCTTTGTGAGAGCACATAATTGCATTTAAATCTGAACTAAAAAAGTGTAGTTTGGCATCCTAGAAATCGCTCTTATCTAAATACCCATTATTAGAACCAATCTTCCCTGGGCAGTGATAAGAAATAGACATATCTTCATTCTTTCTGGAACCAACAGGAACTAAATTAGAGTACATTTGATCTTCTTATTTACATCTACTTTTTGGATTGCCTTGCCAACGTCCAAGTGTAATCCACTGACCCCGAGGTTATTTTCTAAAAAATTTTTCATTGTCGTCTTCTCTACTGTTGAAGACTTGTGAAGAGGAAGGCCAAGTTTTCCCATATAGAATTTCTTAAGTAATAAGGATTTCAGTTCATTGGGATTTTGTCATGTAATCAAATATGCTTTCTATTTCTTCTCTTTTTTCATTAGTTCAATCTCATTACTCACTTCTTCATTTACGCATTCAGCAAATCTTTGGCATATTTGAGAGGCAAACATCTCCCAATCCAGTTTTGAATAGTGGTAAGTGAAGGAACAAAACCAAATCTTCGCCCGCTCTGTTAGGTTTCCTTTAGCAATGTTCAATTTTCTATTCGTCAGGGATTTAATGGGCCTGAAAGATTTCTTCAATTTTTTCTAGCCACCTATTAGGATCTTCGCTTTCATTTGACTGTGGTTCATCGGTTTCTGTTCGGTTCTTCATGCTATTATCAGTAGTTCCTTCCCTAGCATAGTGAGTAGCAACTTCTCCCGCCATCCTATTATTAGATTCACCTCTGCTCCCCTAACTATGTGTTGATGAGAATGTTTCAGTTTCAATTTTGGCTACTATCACTCCGATCATCTTCTTAACATCAGTTATGGGCTCCTCACTGAATTGTTACCTTATACCACTAGTTTCTCCCATTTGCCTAACCTCTAGATAATTTTGTTTCACAACTTCCTTTAATTCTTCCCATTTTTCCTCTAATTTTGCCAGTTTGGCATCTATTTTCTTACTAATAGTGTGCATATAATGTTCATATTTCTTCATAAACTCTTTAACTATATGAATTCGAGTCATTTCCACACCCACATCTCGGTCCGCTATGATACGATTTGTCATGAATCATGTTTCCAACAACACAACTAGAATCCCAAAAACCAAAACACTAGAAATCAATTGAAAAATAAATATTCCCAACTATAATCGAGTAAACTAAATGGCAGAGTAGGATATAACATGTGAATATAAATCTAATAAGGAAATCCACAAACCAACATATTCAACTAGCACTAACATTCATACAGTCACCAACAACAACTGAGTTAAGCTAATAATCAAACAAACTAATTTAGCAGTTCAAACATAATTCTCGGCATAGCAACTTATATTTCATTACCCATCTATACGTTGTATCTATTGATTGAAATCACATAGAAAGTGAGACTTAGATGAGATCGGAGAAAAAGAATTAAGAGGATAGGAGCAAAAATCAGATTTCAGATGAGGAAGAGAAGATGAAATTATATTTGAGGTAAGAAGGAGAAGAACCCGAGGAGAGAACGCGGGGAACGATTCTATTATTTTTCCAATCTTCCTCTTTTCTCTCTTTTAATGTGTTTATATAGTGGATAATAAGAAGTATGTTTGGCAATTAACAAAAGTGCTAAATACAAAATGGCACTTTCCACCCCTCTCGTGTCATCTCTTCCCCTTAAATGAGCCTTATCCCCAAGGTTCAAAAAGTGGAAACATTTCCAAATTTTCTTCTGCTAGTTCGAAAGTTGTTTCTTCTTCAATGTATTTCCCCATCGATATGAATTTCTTCAATTTTCAGTGTTCTTCTTGGTCTCTTCCCAAGGTTGCTTTTCAGTTGGAGTACTTGCTTCTGCTAAAGAGACATCAGTTTCATTGTCAACCCATTTATTCTCAGTCATCTCTATCAATAGCCTGTGGACTGTTGGCTGATATTTTGCAGGTATAAGGAATACTAGTTTGTAAGTCACTATCCCTACTACTTCTTGCACCTTATCCATTTCTAAGATAGTATCAATAGTAACCCTATAGCCTGTGGAGTATACTTGGGAAATTCTAAAGATTTTTAGCTCCTCCGTGCTTTTGTGAGAGCAAATAATTGCATCTGGATCTGAACTGAAAAACTATTGTTTGGCATCCCAGAAATTGCTCTTATCTAAATTCCCATTATTAGAGCCAATCTTCCCTGGCCATGATGAGAAACAGGCACGTCTGTATTCTTTCTGGATCCAACAGGAACTAAATTACAGTACACTTGGTTCTTTTTTTACATCTTTTGGATTTCCTTGCCAATGTCCAAGTGCAATCCATTCACCACCAGGTTATTTCCCAAAAAATTTTTCATTGTCGTATTCTCTACTATTGAAGACTTGTGAAGAGGAAGGCCAGGTTTCCCCGTATAATTTTTCTTAAGTAACAAGGACTTCAGTTCATTGGGATTTTGTTCTGTAATCAAAGATGTTTCCTATTTCTTCTCTTTCTTCATCAGTCCAATCTCATTACTCACCGCTTCACCTATATATTCAGCAAACCTTTTGCATATTCGAGAGGAAAACATCTCCCAATCCACATTTGAATGGTTGTAAGTGCTTGAATGAAACCAAATCTCCATCCACTCTGTTAGGTTTCCTTTAGCAATGTTCAATTTCTGTTCATCAGAGATTTGATGGTCCTGAAAGATTTCTTCAATTTTTTCTAGCCACCTCTTAGGACCTTTCCTTCCACTAAAATGTGGTAAATAAATTCTGGAAGCTTCTTCATTCTATTATCAGCAGTTCTTTCCCTAGCATAGTGAGTAGCAACTTCTCCCACCATCCTATTCTTAGATTCACCTCTGCTCCCTTGAATATGTACTGCTAAGAATGTTTCAGTTTCAATTTTAGCTACTATGACTCCTATCATCTTCTTAACCTCAATTATCGACTCTTCAATGGATGGTTGCCTTAAACCATTAGCTTCTCCCATTTGCCTAACCTCTAGATAATTTTGTTTCACAACTTCCTTTAATTCTTCCCATTTTTCCTTTAATTTAGCCAGTTTGGCATCTATTTTTTCACTAACAGTGTGCATATAATGTTCATATTTCTTCATAAGCTCTTTAACTGTATGATTTTGAGTCATTTCCACACCCATATCTCAGTCTGATCTGATACCATGTCATGAATCAGCTCTCCAACAACAATACAACCAAAATTCCAAACACCAAAACACTAGAAATCAATTGAAAACAAATATACCCAACTATAATCGAGTAAACTCAATGGCAGAGGAGGATATAACATGTGATATAAATCTGAGAAGGAAATCCACAGACCAACAAATTCAACAGTACTAACATTCATATAGTCACCACCAACAACGAACTTAAGCTAATAATCAAACAAACTAATTCAACAGTTCAGACATAATTCTCGACATAGCAACTTATATTGCATTACTCAGCTATACATTGCATCTATTGACTAAAATTACATAGAAAGTGAGAATTAGATGAGAACAGAAGAAGAAGAGGATTGAGGGATGAGGAGCGAAAATTAAATTTGAGATGAAGAAGAGAAGAAGAAATTAGATTTGAGACGAGGAAGAGAAAAAGCCGAGGAGAGAATGCGGGGTCCAATTCTGATATTTTTCCAATCTGATAATAAGAAGTGTCTTGGCCGTCTCATCGCGAGCTTTCCGGAATGGTGTTATGGACGAAAATCAGACGCTCTTCCGATCTCAAAAGTTAAGCCCGTTTGAAGTCACGCATGTGACACTTTCATGTCCAATTGCCCAAACGATCTAGCTAAGCCAATGCCTTGTCTTGTACCACATCATCGACCTTTTCCTCATCAGCAATTAACAAAAGTGCTAAATACAAAATGGCACTTTCCAACCATCTCATGACGGCCGTTAAAGCAGTAAGTTGCGGGGATCGCCAAGTATGTTGCTCTAGTGGTGGTGGTTGTGGAGATGGGTTTCAAACGCGGTGGTCGGAGAGATCGGAAGAGCACGTTTGAGGGGACAAGGGACAATGAAGGGATATTTTTTTTTTTTTTTTGGGGCTCTGAAGACTGAAGTGGCAGAGAGAGTCAGCAGAGTGGCAGAGAGAGGAGAGGCAGAGTGGCCATATCTGGCGGCATGTTTGAGTTGGGAGGTTTATTCAAGGGAGATGGGATTATAGCGTGAGGAAAAATATATTGTGAAAATTACATAAATAAATTGCAAGAAAATATTGAGATTACACCGACTCTTCAAAGTAAAATTAATGATGATAAAAGTAACGACTAATGAGCACTTGAACTCCTTAGCGTTATTGATTTGTCAAATAGTGAAAATTACATAAATAAGTTGATAGAAAATTGAAATTACACATACTCCTCAAAGTAAAATTAATATTAGTGATAAAAAGTAATGAGAACTTGAGCACTTAACATTCTATGGAGAGAGCTAAAATTTTTACTGCAAGTCTAAATTAACCTTCAATATATTATTCAAATAGTTAGACTAAAATAGCGTAATTTTTACATGAAAGAAGTTGCCATAAATTTTTACACAGAATATGTAGTCTATTTGATTTGTATTAAATGTAATGTGACTTGTAAAAAATAGGATGATACTACATGTGACTGTGTAAAAAAATTATGTAAGCTATTTTTTGTTTTTTTTTTAATATGTAACCGTAAAATTATTGATTAGGTTTTTCCAAAGACGGTTGATTAGGTTTTTAATCTATATACTATCTAAAATGGAATAAGTGGGGGAAATATTTTTAGAGGATCCTACCCCCACTTATTTAGTTTAATTTCATATTTGCCTATTGACATTATTAATTATTATTTTGATTTTATATTGAGTTTTTTTTAAAGAGATCGGAAGAGCATTTATAAACACATTGAATTAGCAATTTAACACTATGTAACCAACTATAATTGTAGAAATATGAAACTATGTACAGCTACATCTACATCTACACTATATCTAAAAGAGAATATGTGGGAGAAACATTTTTGGACAACTCTACCCTCAGTAATTTTAGTCTAATGTCATATTTTCCCTTGTCATTATTAATTATTTTCATGCATAATTTATCTATTGTACTTCTAATTGAAGAGGTTTGGAAGTTGAATTCATGCATTCATATCTCATAACGGTGAAGTAAATGAGTATGCAAGTGTGGGTGACCAAATTTAATCATCGGTTTGGAATTTGAACTGAAAAGGTTTGGAGTTATTCATGCAAACGGTAGAGTGGCAAAATGAAATGAAATGGTGTAATGGTAAAATGAACTTCATTACTCACAATTATTATCAAATAGTAGGATTAATCCCCATTAATTCTAGATAATAATAAACATACATCAGTTACACTAAAATAATTGGCGCATTTAAAAAATAAAAAAATAATTGTCACATTTATTTGTCCCGTGGACACTTCAAAATCTCCTTTAAATTACTCCCTCTGTAAATATCATCTCATTATCCACCTCTTTGTATCCTTTGAGAACTCAATTGGAGCCATAAAGTCCTCCCTTTTTTCTATAGTCACGATTCTTTTCGGCAGCAACTGAATTTCTAACTGAAATATCTTCAGGTACATTTCCTATTTTCTTTGAGTGTTAAAGTCTATTGATTGCCCACATATGATAGTGTAAGAATCCAAATTTACAGAACTTATATTTGCTCAATTCTCAACCGCCTTTGACTATTTTGTTTTTGCTTAGTGAACATGATCATGTAATTTATTATATACTTTGATTCTCTAAATGTTGCTAGATGTTCCTGAATGAAAATAAGAGATCATCACGTCATGTAATTTATTGTTTACTTTTCATAGCAAAAATTTTAATGCTTCGATCTCCATGTATATGGGGGTTATACGCAATGAAGCAAATAGTAGAGCAGTTAAAAGTGATAGGCATGAGATAACCTCTTGCAACAGAATGCCAATTTGGGTTCAAAGAATCTCCTTTCAACAAGAGACTAAAAAAGTTCACAATATAATTGAGATAATCTCATCCGGCAATGCATTCCAATAGGATTTTATTAGTCTTTTTATACTGCTCAATGTAGAATATTTGAAAACCACAAGAAGATGTCACTTCCAGTTCCAGTCTTCTACAATTAACGCTGTCAATTTGTCATTGTATTTTTTTTTGACAAAAATTTGTCATTGTATTAGTTTTTTCATAGAATCATTAATTTCAGCATAAACAAAGTTAGTTGATTCTGTGTTGAGTTGGTGCTTGTATTTTAATTTCTTTAATGTCCTTTCTCTTAGACTATAAAGGAGTTCGACATACTACAAATGAGGGTTGTATGTTTCCTTCATTGGAATTTTTTTTAATATTTTACTTCAAGGCGGGATTTATATTTTATTAGATAAATTGCTTGATCAGCAAGTATAAGACAATTTCCAAACTAGATAAAAAATTTTCTGAAATGTTAGAAACTATATATATTTGAATGAAAACATCATCTCATAATATTGTTGCACAATTACGTGCAACGCACATTATGCATACTAGTTGGATTAAAAGAGACCTCTTTTCAAATCTATAAATAATACTCTCAAGTAATTGCACTCTAGGTCCCTTGAAAATATTATTTTACATGAAGGTGCATAATTCCAACTTAATAATCCATTTAGAAACTCATAAGTTGATTTTTGTCAAAAAGGGATAAAATTAGCAAACACAAATCACATACTCCCTCCAGTCCCACAAAAATAGTATAGTAGTAATTTTCACATAGATTAAGAAACGATAGTTAATATAGTTGAAATATTAAATATTATTATTTTACTTTATTTTTCCAAATATACCCTTGTGTCTTATTAATTGCTTAAAATATTTTCAATGCCTAAATAGTTGAATAACAATAATTAATTAGGGGCACATACGAAAATAAAAAATTTAATGCATGCTTAATATAGTAATAAGTGTACTATCTTTTTGAAACTAAGAAAGTATAAACTTATAGTGTCTTTCTAGCAAACACAAATCACATATAAAATTAGAGTATCTTTCCCGCATCAAAAATTCCTTTGAAGCGCAATATCCAAGAGACAGTAAGTTCGTGATTGATGGTTTAGAAAAGACTTGCGTGGTCAAGCCGTCGGGGGGCACATAGGCTAAATCCAGGGGGTCGGGTCGCTACAAATGGCATGTGCATTTCGAACCAACTATTCTCGATGTGGATTGGCTCGATCGGATCTACCACAAATTCTATGACTTTTCCCTTTTATCAAGGAGTCAAGAGGAATCTTGAGCATAAAAAGGCGGTCCAAATTTGAGGTCAGTGATCATTCCATGGCTCTTCTTCTCTTACCATTCAAGGCCCCATCGCACCCTATCTTTTAAAAATTAAAGGCTGAACGGTCCAACTGCAATTCTGTAAAAGCAAAGAAAAGTGTTCACTTTAATAAGATCTATCTTGAAATAAAAAAATTACAAGTTTTATGCTCCAAGTTACCATATATCAATAGATGCAGTAATGATCTAATTTCAGATTTCTAATTGCGTTATACCATCAGATGTTGATGTGGCTTGTCAGATGCTTGTCATCTGACACGCCACATAGTAATGTCGTTAGACATCTGACATTAAATCATTTTCAATGTATCGTTTTTAGAGAAAGAGTTTTGGATATTTTTTGAAAAAGAAAATTAGTATATCCTTAACGGCCAGGGTATTGTCTTAATCGATCACATATATTAGACGTTAAAGTCATGCATCCAATTATATTATAATTGTGGAGAAGTTAGGTAAAACATTGTAAGATTCTCCAAGAAAAGTTTTTGAAGAATCTTTGAAAGTTCGTAAAAGTAGTGGTCATGTAAATTTTCATGGTCCATTGCTTGGACTTTGGTAGCACTCCTACTTCCACTGGCCAGCTTGTCCCTAAAACAAGCTTAAAGGCACACCCCCATCACAGAGTCTGTGTATTTATCCTTTTTTTTTTTGTACTCGTGTAAAATAATGAGGCTATTACTTTTTTCTTAAATTAAGTGTTGTCATATAACACTTGAGCTCTGTATATGTGACACCTCTCAATGTGTTCAATAGATACCTGTAACGTATACAGTGGATTCTATAAAATAGTGTCTATTAGACACCATATAATATGTATGCTTCCTAGATGACAAATGTCAATGTTAACACCGAGCTAGAAGATGGTAATAAGAGTAGTCGAAACACTAAATTTTCTTAAATTTTTTTTCAAAGAATTCTAGGAAGATTTTTTTTTTTTTAGGGATGGTCGGGAAAGACTGAAGATGGTGGCTACCCCATCTCCACCCGGCACCACGTCCATCTTTTACAAGAAAAACTTTTGTATAGTAGTCTAATAACACATCAATGTATCAAATATGTCCAAATCAATGCATTAGACGGTCATCCTAGGTAGGATGCTGTGAGCCGTCTTTGAGCACAGTCAATGCATCTTATTATATAAAAAATTATTTGAATAATTATCTACAAATAATATTTCCTTAGCCGTAGACTTGTTAATAGTCATACAATGGAGGATAGTTTGACTGCCATAGTTGTTTCTCTTCCTTCACGTCACGTGTTTAAAATTTATTTGCAAGAATTTTCATATTCCTCCTCCGTTTGCCAAACTTGCAAATTTGGGAAAGAATATTTGAATTGAGACACACATTTCCACCAGTGACCGGCCAGGCGCGACACGCCCCGACACAAAAGTGGACGCACACCAAAAAATAGACCAAAATCAAAGCCATCACCAAATCCAAACCCCCTGTAATCTCTAAAGAATTTTCATGGCAGAATCCACAGTGCAAGAAATTCCCTCCACCAAACCACCTTCGCCCCCGGCACCCCTCCGAGCAGCACCGCCACCCCAGCAATCCCGATCTTCCACGCTACTCATAAAACTAATGAGCAAAAGAACAACATGGGTATTCCTATTTGTATCCGTCTACACACTTTTACTTTACCTTTCTTGGAACCTCCTGAAATCTGTGCTTTCAAGGTACGAATCCACGTCGATACCAACTGGGTTTCACGCACTTTATGCATCTGGGCTGCTGGGAATCGCTTTCGGAATTCTGTCTATGGTGGCGGCGTTGGCCGTGGCGGTGCCGGCGACCCTGGTTACGTGGATTACTCTGCTTGTGTTGTTGGCTTTCTTTGGGAAGCCCAGAAGGGATCTGGTGGTGGAGGGCAAGAAATTGACAGCGGAAATCACTGGTTTTGTGGTTAAGATTTTGATCAAGGAAGGGAATATTGTTGCTGCACTTTGTGCTCTTCTTGGATACTTTGCACTTGTTAGGAAGAGTGACAGTAATTCTGGTGGAAATATTATTGATTAGTGACTGAAAATATTACGGATTTTAGTTACGTGACACCAAGATCTGAGCGAGACAAAGCTTGTTTCGCATCTTCATTGGTTGCATTTTGTTATGTAATTTTTACACCTCGACTCAAAGCGTGACTTTCCCTCAGTAACATTGATCTTGTCATTTTGAGCACAGTGGCTAGGCATGTTCCAATCTTGGTGAAATTAGGGTGCCTCCAAGAAGATATATTTTCATTTTCTGGTTGATTTGTAGAAGAAATTGGAGTTAGATCATAAATTAACGTGAGGATCATCTTGTAAGACGTTGGAGCTATTTTCTAACAATATTAATGTTATAATGTATATTCATCGTTTCAAGTCTTTTTTGTGGTTGTACTGTTGGGTTGTGGAAATATGATAGGATCACTTGGCCATTGATGATTGACCTAGTTGTTCAACGACTTCATTAAATATCTTTAAGATTGTTGTCGTGCAAGTGACAAGAAAAGTAAAATTAACGGTAGTAGTACTCATCTCTTGCCACGTGTACTGTTTATGTCAAACGTGTGTGATGAGAGATTATTTTTAAGTGGTATTTACTTAATACTATAGGAATAGTCTTCATAAGACGGTTCTATATGTCTAGAAGTAAGACCGTTTATTAAATAAATGAGAGATATTTATTCCACTTAACCAAATTTATTAAAGATTATATAATAATTAAAAAAAAAATCAATTATCTTCAACAAACCCCCGCCCCCCACCCCCCCGGGGGCGTCTCTCTCGTGTTCCACAATCACACTTAATCAATATAAGCCACACTTCAACCAATAATTAGTTAAATGAGTCTTTTATTTAAGCATTTAGTTTTAATTATTATTTAATGACACATTAATTGTCATCTAAATTAATACTAAAAATATTCATATTCGTGTTGTTAGATTTAACTATTTACATAAGCGATAAAGTAGAGTTTTATTAATTCTTAAGTGTCATGTAAGAATGTTAAATTTAGTTATTGATATCTAATACACTGGTGGTGTTAAACTAACCTTTATAATTCAACTTTAAGTTAAAAATAGGCCTTGATTAAATTAATTCAACGTATAAATAATATAAAAAATAAAGAAAATAAATATGATTGACAATATGAGTTGTTAAAATTATTGTTAACTTTAAAAATAAAGTTAACAAGTTGTTAAAAAGATTCTTTTAACAACTTTATTAATACCACCAATGTAATTAGAGTATCCACATTGATAGTGTTAAAGTAGGTCCTTAGTCATTGGTAGTATTAAAGTAGTTGCTAAAAGCATTTAATTTAACAAGTTGTTAGTTTTATTATTAAAATTAACAACAAATTTAACACTTTATATGATATTATTTCTTCTTTTTTATTTTAATTAGATTGTGATTGGTTCACTATTTGACTATTGAATTCATGATTAAATTTAACACTCTTATTTAAAATCACCAATGTGGCACAAATTAATAATTAAATTTAACTTGCTTAGGTGTCATTTAACAATCACTAACAACTCTACTTTTTGCTTATTTGAATGGTTAATTTTAGCACTACTAATGTAGATGCTCTTACATTTTTGAGTTGTTAATTAATAACTTTACTAACATCCTAGTTTAACACTACCAATGTGGATGCTCTAAGCAGTTCTTCTATAGTGTAAATTGGACAACATTTTATCGAGTCCATTGTATACGTGGCAAGTGTCTATTCGACATATTGGAGGGGAATGTGGTCATCATCTTCCAATGTGTCTAATAGACTCTTATTGCGTATACAATAAATTCTATAAAATGATATCTAATGGATACTATGAAATATTTAACGCTCTAAGTACCACTAGTTCAACATAGTCATTGCATTATTCATAAGAAAATACACCTGATCTCGTGATCCATCATTGCAGGCATGTTTGGACAAAAATAGCTGAAATTTTGTTTGTGCTAATTTTCTCAACTAAAAAATTTATGGAATTATAAGATATGTTCAAAGTAGCATTTTAAAAGGCAGATCATGTTGTCGACATTAAATTACGCTGTGTCTATCGAACAAATAAAAGCAAGTACAAATAATACATTAATTTTGTTCGGTGTCATTCCTTTGCGCCTATTGTCCATGAGTTAGGTCTTTTAACTTTTATTTCCATATCAGTAAAATCGTTTTGATTTAAAGAAAAATAAATAAATAAATAAAGCAAAAGCAAGAACTAACCAAAAGAAAACCTGTTGAACCTAATAATTGATGCAACTCACTTTGCTTGCAGGATTGATCATACTGCTTCAACCCAACCATATTTTATCAAAAATGAATCCCAGAAAAATCAAAATCCAAAAACATATATACCCAATTAAAGAAACCTAATATTTGATTCAGATGAAAATATGAATGAAAATTTACACCAATTTGACTAAAATATGGAAAGTAAAGAAAACTGAAATCAGTTCATGAATTTATTCTGAAGTTATTAATGGAACGCCTAAGTGCAAAAATTATGACATCCGCTTCAGGATTCAACCTACTTTATAATGAAAAGAATTAAGCTATTTGGACATACACGTGAACAAAAGTTATGACAAAGGGGATAAATTACCTTAAAATGACTTATAACACTATATGGTGTAATACATATTATGTTAGATCATTTTTAATGCACCCAAACTAAGATTTTTTTTTTTTTTCTTTTAAATTCATAAAAGGACCTGTTGCATGCACGTCACGTGTGGATGGTACCATAGTGTGTACCATCCCCCAAAACACTAGAAAATTTCTGAGAAAAAGGAATGCTACATCATATTCCCACTTGTTTTTCAAAATCAAAACCTCTGCAACATCATCATAAATTAGAAATTATATTACAAGAATTCCAATGAGAGCAGAGCACAGGGGAAAAATGTAAAAATAAGAGTACCAGAAAAATTAATCATTTAGAATCAACAATGGGGCAATTTAGCATATCTAGGCCCCGATCAATATTCCTTTACAAAATACATGTAGAATCAGAGAATTTCTAGTACGCTAAAAACAGTGAGCACTGGGTGCTCCATATGGTTACACATGGACTTCACTTGTCTAGTTTGTATTTGCCAGAAAAAATGTTCCTTTACAATATATAGATATGTGCTTATGATTTTTGCTTCAATTTTTTTTTGTTTTTTTGATTACAAGGGGATGACGGGGAGGGGATATGGTGGTTCAATATCCAACTGGGCTAACCCTCGCCCCCTTTTGCTTGAATTTTAGTATAAAATCATTAATATTTG
>CAVNYN010272284.1:0-65373 GCA_963692815.1 Nyctanthes arbor-tristis | reverse complement strand
GGTGAATCCTAATGCAAATGAGGTATGGTACTTAATCTCTGACCTATCTTGAGGATTGCCTCGTGTCATGTCACAATAATTTGTCTGGTGTTATGAGAATTTGAAACTGAAATTGATTTCAACTATGTGATAGATGTGAATGCCGTTTGTGTTGCTGTGAAAAGCTTGAAATCAAATTAATTTAGAAGCTGACATGTAATAGATGTTACTGTGTTATGGTCCAAATTTTGTTCAGACATGGACATCTTGTTCTTTGGGGAATTGCATTGCATTTTTTGACCCATAGCCTGGACATATCCACCACAGTGATGAGGAGAGTAAATGACGATGTATGATGGAACAAAGAGATGATAAATTACTTTGGGGAAGGCATGGCTGTTGAGTTCCTGTCCATGTTTATACTGACACATTATGCGATGTTGCCATGACAGGGGCGTGAATTGTCTTCATGAATGCAAACCGGAACCAATCATTCATTGTGATTTAAAGCCAAAGTAAGGCAACTAAGTGCTTGAGTTGGGTCTATTTCTAATTTTCTATTAACATCTGAGTAGTGACTTTTCTGCAACTGTTTTTAATATTTGAAATTTTCGCAAGGTGCCAGAAATATTTTGCTGGACTGTGGTGGGCAGCTGAAGGTAGCAGGATTTGGTGTCATTAAGTTATCAACAATTTCACCTGAGAAAGCAAAATTGGTGCAACCTGGGGCCATAGATCGTACAAGTAATTCCTTCTCACTAATATCGCAATATTACATCTTTCGTTTTGAGTTTTTATTCTGTGATTTCTAATCTTTCTCAGTATAGGAAATTAAGGAATTAGATGGAATTGTAGGAAGGTGATTGCCAAATTTTTTGCCATGTTACATGTAGGTTTGTACGTGGCACCTGAAGTATACAAAGATGAAATATTTGACAGAAGTGTAGATGTGCACTCCTTTGGTATTATGCTATATGAGGTATTTGATGTTTTCACACTTCTGATTTGTCTCTTCATTTTGTTATTTAAACGTTAACTAGGTGCGTGGAAACAATTTCATATTGCCAAGCCTAGTTATAAATCTAGCCTGGAGTTTACACTGATGAAACCAAACATCTGGTCACAGAATTGTAATGCTTGATCAAAGGATTGCTCACTGCTAAAGCAGTGCCCGTTTTGATAACCCACTCTGATCCTTTGATCTGGCACTACGTGTAACGAGTTTATTTAATCACTATTTGTATCTTTTTCCTCTATCATCATAACTCCCACCAGAAACCGCTATATCTTTCCAAGATGATTGCTCTCTTCCCCAAATTTCCTTTCATATTTTCCTCCTAACAGGAATGAATACTTTTTTTGAGCAACTCCTATGGATTCCTTTCCAGATGATAATAAAATTTAGAATTACTTATGTGGTTAACAACTTCTCATCCCCGATTCATGACTATAGCAGATTCCGTTAAATTTATGACACTGTCATTCGGTTACGGATTCTGAGATGAATAATTAACTTTCTGAGTTCACCAAAACCTTTTTTTGGTTGCCTTGGATTTAGATGATCGAGGGTTCTCCACCATTTCCTTCCAAGTCTCCCGAGGAAGCTGCTCAATTTATGTGCTTGGAAGGAGCAAGACCAGCACTGAAGTCAAAGTCTAAATATCCTTCAGAACTAAGAGAGTGAGTTTTTCTATTCTTTTGCTCTTTCTTTGTACTCACTATATTTCATATGCAATACCCTAGCCACACAGCCACATCAGGGTGCATATATGTCTGAAACCTATTTATTTATTTTATTTGATTGGGACTGTTGTTTTCTTCTGTTGAGATCTGCAATAGGAGACTGCTGAAATGTGAAGTCACTTTCTTTATCTGTTGCTTATTAATTTTTCTTTTTTCTTCATGGGTTTTTTAAGGGGGTGGAGGACCAGTTATACTGTAGTTGGTATGTCAATCTGCAAGTAAATGGTTTTTCCAGCATTTAAGTGAGTTTTCTTTTTGCTTAGGTTGATCGAACAATGTTGGCACCCAGATCCGGCCATGCGGCCAGCATTCTCCCAAATCATTGTGGGAATGGATAAAATCATTACGAACTGCTCTAAACATGGATGGTGGAAAGACACTTTTAAACTCCCTTGGTATGCTCTTGCTACTCTTTTTATATTCATTGATCCCGATTGCAAGCACCCATAACTAATAGATAAATTTGTTTGAGGACTAAATGAAGTTTAGGATTATCACACTATTAGTTGGCAGCTCTGTATTGACATTTTGAGGCTTTTTTATGATGAAAAAGCAGCTTCCTAGTATTGCTTACCTAGGCAGCCTGAAACTGAGAAAATTATGTATACTTTCATGTTGGTTTGGACTGGTTACCTACTTTGTGAATTGAGAGAGAATAATTTTTTTTTTTTGACAAATTGAGAGAGAAATTAAAGAAGCAGAAAAATCAATTTTGGAAAGACCATTGTGCTTTTTTGTGGAAGTTTTTGCACCTGATTTTCATGCACTTCCTAAGAATTTTTATTAGTTTCTCCAATATCTAATCTGTTAACGGTTGTGCAGGAATAAGTGATGCGTCAAGAAAATGAATGGAGAAAGTGTTATTACGCAATAGCTGTCGACTAAGAAGGTGATCGTGTGCTCTTATAGTGAATCAAATAACAATGGGTCTTAGAACAAATTATGATCGTGATCTTGTAAGTATTGGATGAAACTGTTGCAAGACTCCGGGGAAATCTTCGGTTGAATAAATGGGGGATTGGCTGACAGTTTTGTTCTTCAGCATTTGGCAATTTGCTTTATGGCTCATAAAAATGTGCTATACAAAAAGGTTCTTATAACGTAATGCATATAGATGAATCAAGAACATGAATATGTATTGTAAACATACCTCTGTGCTTTTTGTAGTGGAATGTGATGCAAATGAAAATAGTTCACTTATACTGGTACGTTTGCTAGCAAGTTTGATTTTGCTTACGAAGTTATTTTCCAAAGTGCCGCTCGTCTTATCTGCAAACTTTGTTTCTTTTTTTTTTTTTTTTTGGCCACGTTTCCAATTTGCTTCAAAGAAAAACAATAGTGGAAATAATCGTCGTTCTAGTTTTATAGTAAGAACTAATTTAACCTTTTCACTTGTCAGTTAAAAAAACGCATATTTGATGGTTTTTATACATTTCAATTTCAATAGATTCTAAAGAAACAATGTCCTCGTCACGGAAAAAATTCTAGTAGAAACTAGAAAGCCTAAAAGATTAGGGGCCATTACAAATAGCATTTCTTGGATTAAAATGTAAAGATTTTACAAGATAATGTACAAAATATTAATATCAGTGTATAGGAAAGTTCTACGAATCACAAAATCTATAAACATCACCTCCGTATTAAGTAGTAATTATTAATACCGCTATATGTACACAAAATCTTTACGAAAAACTATTTTATACGTACACACACTCGTGATATGAATCTCTATTATTTTAGATGTCACATTACTTAAAAATAAGTAATATTAAGTATTTAGACCAGAGAATGTTCTCCACTCTAGTTGTCATTTCTTTATTAGTTATTAGATAAATAAATACCCCATGTATTTATGAATCTTTACTCATCGTTCAATATAATGATAACAATTAGACTGAAAATCAATTTCCAATCTGGATTCATATCCCCACATAGAAATATGTTTTTTTAGATATCACATTATTTAAAAATCGAGTCTCACTATTTATAGGTAATCATTTAGACAATCTTTTAAAAATAAAGTAAATTCACCATATTATCTTTAAATTATTTTTCTCTAACTATATAAGATACGTGTAAAATTGCGAATTTACCCTATTTTGTGAGAGATTATCTAAATAATTATCTATAAATAATATTTTCCTTAAAAAATCAAATATTTTATTTTGGCAACTCAAATTACTAACAGCTCTCACAATAAGGCAAATAATGAGAATCATAGGGCAGGATCACGATGAGTTAGCACCTTGGTAAATTAGTGGGCCCTACAGTGAGGGCTCCAACCGCCAAGCGGCCCAGGTGAAAAATTGTCACCGATCATTGGCCTGATTTTGTCATCTTCCTCCTCTAAACCCCCAGCCCAGACTCTCGTCTGCACAAACCTCTCTAACCATCATACAAAACCACACCCAGAGAAGTCTATGTACATTCACATATATGTACAACAACACGGGTTCTTCACATTTCTTGATCAATTTTTCGCTGATTTCATTTGCTTACTGTAAGTTAATCTGCTCTGTGAATTCTGATGCAGAAAGACCTGCTATTGATTCTTTTTTACTTTCCTTTCTTCATTTTTTTTTATATTGTCTTATTGTTCTGGTATTTCATTGGAAAAAATCTTGAATTTCTTTGCTATGCCTGCTCCCAAATGGGTGATTATTTCTGCCGAATTTTAGTTCCTTGAAGGGTCGGGGAGTTGAGTTTGAAACTACAGATTTCATTTAACACCTTGTCTTTGCGAGTTGATAGAGTTGTGCTACAGAGTGAGAAGAATATGATTATAGGGGTCACCAACTGGAATGAAATAGTTTGCTATGGTGTTTAACATGGTCTCAGAAACAGAAACGCTGCATAGGCCAACTACCTCCTTTTTCTTCTACTTTGCCTCATTTATGAGAAATTTGCTTGCATACTTTATTTATTTATTCTAAATATGCATAGGAATTTCCATTTATCCTTAGAGTTGTCAAGAAGTTTCTTATGCTTTATTTATCTGGGACAGTTTTGTGGTGCAGCGCATATACATCATTTTTGCAATTAATAAATTTTCGTGTTGTGAAATTTAGAACTTGATTAATAAAATCTCTATTGTTGTCCCAAGCCTAATTAGTAAGGTTCTGGGAATGTGACATCAGATCTCATTCTTGAAGAAGAGCAAACTTGGCGATGGCTTCTAGAGCAATATTGAGGAGGAGAAAAGTACTTGATCAACTGAATATCCCTTTTCGATCTATTCAAAGTTTCCGAACTTTGGGTCAGGAGCAGTCTAGTCATTGTCCACATTCTCATGGTTTCAGCTCTGTTCTAAACCACTGTTCTCGAGGTGTAGATAATTTAGAGCATAAGAATGACGCTTCAGATCTTAACAAGGAATGGAAACTGTCATCATTAGGTCTCTTCAGTAATAAATCAGACGGGATTGCATTTCATCAGTACAGAAACGGAATGTTGCATTTTAATTCCCTGGTAGGAGTGAGGTTAATGTCACAACCTATACGATATGCCTCCACAGCAACTGCAAATCAGCCTGATTTTGGAAGCGATGAGGAAGATGATGAGATATTGATTGCAAAGAAGAGAAAGGAAGCATCTCCAGAGGAATGTGATCAAGCTGTTGTAGGTTTGAGCTCTGCAAAGGCTAGAGCAAAAGCTAAACAGCTAGAAGAATCTCAAAAAGTTGCTAAATCAGTTCTATGGCGGATATGGGCTAAGCTTCTCAGAATTGGTCCAGCTTTGAGCTCTGTTGCTTCAATGAGTAGGTCGGCTTTTTCTCCAAAGGCACAAATTATTTTTACTATTTGTACCAAGCAAGCTGTCTTACCGCTTTTTGTTTCACTTTTTAATATTTCAGGGAAGATTGGGCTAGAAAACTTGTGCACTGGAAAAATGAGTTTGTGTCAACCCTGCAGCATTATTGGTTGGGTTGTAAACTTCTATGGGCTGATGTGAGAATAAGTTCAAGATTGTTGCTGAAACTTGCTGGTGGAAAGAGTCTCTCTAGAAGGGAGAGGCAACAGCTAACCAGAACAACTGCTGATATCTTTAGGCTAGTTCCATTTGCTGTTTTTATCATTGTCCCATTCATGGAATTCTTGTTGCCTGTTTTCCTGAAGCTGTTTCCTAACATGCTACCATCAACCTTCCAAGACAAGATGAAAGAACAGGTACACATTCAAGTGTTAATTGGTAATATCTGGAAATTAATCTGATTATGTCATGATGTTTGACAGTCTATTTTATGCTTTTAGTTCATTTTTTCTTGTCATCTTCCTCATTTTCCATTCATATGAGAAAGGACTGGGTTAATTCTACTGCAAGTCCAGTCATCCATTACAATGTTTTCTTGATATGCCAAATTGTGATAGTTGTATGGACTTATTTCTCTAAACATGTACTAGTTAACATCCAAAGACCAGGCTTCTCAGGCTTCTCTAAAGCAAGAAAGAGATCATTTTCTAAAGTTGAGTTTACAAGGATCTATGAGAATCCTTTCCTATTAGGAGCTATTTTCTTGGATTTGAAAAAATTTTACTTGAATTTCTTGTCAAATAGCAAAGTGCTTGAGAGTTATTGTGCCTCGCTGCAATTTTACTTTTGAAAAAAGTCAGGGTCTTTAGGTCAAGTGGAGTGGAAACCAAAGGACGGGGCTGAGAATCTGTGATCAATTGAATAAATGAGTGATTTTGTGTCTCATATATAATTTGTACTCAGTTTCAAAGTCTTTTATCTCACTTTAAAGGCCTTTGAGTTATAAGGACTTGTAAGGGGAATGAAGTTGTGTGAGAGGAAATTGAGCTTGTTCTTGGACTTGCTACATGTTCTCTCACTGTCTTTATTCTACTCCATACTATTGTTTAACTATGCAACAATATATACTGTAATGTCTTGTATGCTAATACCTCTCTTGATTCACGCAATAATTCAATTATCAATCAGTTAATTCGACTTCCAAATGTCTATTTGGTGAAGTTCTTAGCAGGGTATACATTTTACTGACTTTATGGACTGGTTTTAGTGATCTGATAATCCCTTCACTAATTGCAGTTAGAAATACAAACATTTCTCTAATTTACGTTCCATGTGCAGAATTGACAACCCCTCCCCCCCACCACCAAAAAAAAAAAAAAAAAAAAAAAAAAAAGAAAAGAAAGAAAAGGCAGAAGAAGGAGGAAGAGAAGCTATAACTTAAACTTCCCAAGCTGTTCTTCTCATTTAGGATTGAATTTGCGGATCAACATGGCTTCTCTGGTTGTCCATTTCACAGAAATGATTGAATGACCAACCCAAAGATTGCGCGGCAATGTATAACTTCAGAAGCTCTTCTCATTTAGGATTGAATAAGAGGATCAACATGGCTTCTCTGGTTGTTCCTTTTTTTTTTTTTAAAAAAAAAAAAAAATGCTCTTTGGACCAGCTCAAAGATTGCCCAGTGATGTATTTCTTGTGATTAGATGTCTTCTGCCATTAGATATATTGTATATTCACTCCATTTGCATTTCAAAGACCGATCAATTCATGCACTTGCTAGATGAGTACTTCTTTTTAAGAATTGATACTATACTCAATCTTCCGTGGATTATTTTTTCTATAATGCTATGATTCTCATGTATTTGTACTCTGTGCTCCTTCATCAGTTCCTTCGCATTAAAAATATAGACCTTTGTTTAATTAACTTTTACTCCGCTTGGTTGAGTGAATATTGTATTTACTAGAATAGACTTGTAGGAAGAATTAAAAAGGCGACTAACTGCCAGAATTGAGTATGCAAAGTTTCTACAAGAAACAGTCAAAGAAATGGCAAAGGAAGTCCAAAATTCAAGAAGTGGAGAGATTAAGAAAACTGCAGAGGACCTTGATGAATTTCTCAACCGGGTAGTGTAACTTTAATCATGAAACTGCAAATATTTAAGCCTACATCTCCAGACGCTACATGGTACATACAAATTTACCGGTGAACTTTATCTATGATTTGGTGTTTGATACAGGTTAGAAGGGGTGCTGGTGTCTCTAATGAGGAAATCCTGGGTTTTGCTAAGTTGTTCAACGATGAACTTACACTAGATAATATCAGCAGGTTGGACTTATTTGCAATTGTAATTTCTAATATGTCATTGCCCAATATTTGGATATCATGGCCATTATTTAGGGAGTGTTATGATGTACAAATATTTGTTGTTAATAGGCCTCGGTTAGTCAATATGTGCAAGTACATGGGAATCAGTTCTATAGGAATGGATGCTTACTTACGCTATATGCTTTGTAAGAGATTGCAAAGGTATGCAAATTTCTTCTATTCAAGGTTTCTGTAACAAGTTACCATTGTTATAACCAGTGAAGTTGATATGCCTTTTGATAGTAAGATATCAAGCTACTTATTTGAAAAGCTATACATATTCTCCAGTCTTATTTACTCTTCTGCACACTGAATATTATACTGAGTTGCTGATAATTGTGCCTTTCCTTTTCACTAGGTAGCTGATTCCAAACCCTGCCCCACCCAACAACACCCCCAACCCCCCCCCCCCCAAAAAAAAAAAAAAAAAGAAAAAGAAGTTTCCATTAAATAATTATAGCTTGTTGTATTGTTTTACTCTAAGTTTTGTTCTAACACTTCCCACACGCGCACCCCGAAAAGGATTAAAAACGATGATATATTAATTCAGTCCGAGGGCCTGGAGTCTCTATCAGAAGCTGAGCTTCGTGAAGAATGCAGAGAGCGAGGAATGCTTGGACTCCTTTCCGTGGAAGAAATGCGCCAACAGGTTCTTAAATTTTAGAATAAACATTGATTAAATAAAACTGAAATGGAAGTGTTAGATTTCATTTTCAGGTTGCATCTGGAAATCATCACTCTACAGGATTAGGCTTTTGATGCATTTTGTAATTCCACTTCTTCTTCTTGTCCCTGTATGACATTCTTAATATGTGTAGCATTACTTACTCAGTGTGATAAATGAGTTTTCTTGGGCTATCTGAAATTATAAAAGTCGAATACAAGTCAAGAATAGATGTGCTCAGGCTGCAACATGCCATAGCAGCCCATGAAACTGGAGATATACATGATGCCTCTGGAGATATTATTCTTAAATATGAATGAATTTAGTCAATGAATGACTGACAAAAGGGGCCTGATTGTGCTCAGGCTGCATGATGCCATAGCTGCCCCTTAGATTTATTATTTCTTATATATGGTTTGATTAGTAGTGACAGCATCTTAGAGTTACATTTTTAATCTTAGATAATGAAATAACGTTCAATTGGCTATTTTGAAAATTTTGATTTTTTTGACTATTAAGGGCTTCTTGTTGTTTCCAGTTTTTTCGAACAATGAAAACTTGTCTACTTTAGCATTTTTATGGAAGAATTCGTTTGTGGATAAGGGAAAATTTTGTAAATAGATCTCAAAACAGCATTGTTCTCGTTTTGAAAATGAATACTCAGAGCAAGGAAAATAAATCCATTTTTCTTCTTGAACTACACCAAAACATAATTGAAATGAATTCCAAACTGAAAATTGAAACATAAAGAGAAAAGACCTACAGTTTTTTCTTTTTCAGACTAGTGGAAAAGCATTAAAGAGACTTTTGAAGTTTGAAATTCTTTAATACATATATTTTTTTTCCCAAACATCATTGAAAGTTCTTTGAGCATTGTGCAACCATCTGCCATCATTTCATACTTTTCCCCTCGTTTTAAGAAAAATTTGAGTTTCCTTCAGAATACTTCTACTATGTTATATTTTTGTGTTTTGATAGTAAAATTCTAATGGAAACGCCTGAGTCCCTGATTATAATGTTTCTCAATGCCTAGCAAGTGGATTTTACACTAAAATGTTTGACTTCCAGCACTTGTTTTTTGTAGCTTTTTGAGAAGTGAGTATTCTGTAAGCTATTCTCATGTGGTTACTTGGGGAATAATAACTGGAAATTTTGAAAAATGATTTTTAACCATAGGTATGTAGCAGAATGAAGTTTGATAACATTTTTAGCAAAATTTAAGGTAGACTACACGGGTCCAAAGACGACTAAACTTCTACAATTTTGTTTCACTCGCATTAGAAATTTGTAGGTCACTGGTGATTTTCTTTTTTTCTTTTTCTTTCCTTTTTTTAATAAATTGATCTCTATGAGAGATCGTGGAATCCCACCGCTAAAGCAATGTCCCTCTTTCTAATTTACATGTTGAATCGTTCTAGAGTTGGCATAATGGAGAATATTCTATAATAAATAAATTATTGTTTTTCCTTGCAGCTGCGTGATTGGCTAGATTTATCACTGAATCACTCTGTTCCATCTTCACTTTTGATTCTTTCCAGGTTAAAGGAATCACCTTTACTTAATTCACCTTTAAAATACAGTGTTTCCTAATTTTTTTTTTTTTTTTTTTGAAGTAAAATTTTGGATGTATCTGATCGTTTATGTTCTCTCAATGTCGACAGAGCGTTCACAGTTTCAGGAAAGCTGAGGCCTGAGGAAGCTGTTCAAGCTACACTCTCTTCTCTCCCAGCTGAGGTTGTGGACACTGTTGGCATGGAAAAGTTGTCGTCTGAAGATTCCGTTTCAGAAAGGAGAAGGAAATTGGTGTTCCTTGAAAAGCAGGAAGAACTTATCAAGGTAATGAAATTTTGTGTTCATGTTCCTGACAAGTAAGGATTTTTGTTTTTTTTGATTTTTTCCCCCTCCTAGAACTGAATTCCTATACTCTTCTGTTCTCTATAGAAGAAGTAAGGATGAGAGTTTCTTAATTCCTGAAATTCTGCCTTCCTTACTTGAATCTGAGTTGTTGACTTTTAACATAGTATCCTATAGATGTAAGGCAATATTGCTTCATTAAAAAAGTGATATGATCTTCTCAACTGACTGCAGGAGGAGGTGAAAAATGAAGAAGAGTTAGCAGCAAAAAGGGAGTCTGCTGCTAGCGAAGATGATGTGGCTTTGAAGGAGATGACTATTCCAACGACAAGAGAAGCGCATGAGCTAGCTAGAGCAAGAGCCCTAGACAAACGTGAGCAGCTTTGTGAACTAAGCCGTGCATTAGCTGTTTTAGCTTCTGCCTCTGTAAGGACATTACTGAGTTTGTGTTTTTTGATTTTTTAATGGGATTATACTCTCTAGGTTCTCATCACTACAATCTGAATTTCTTCGTATAATCTGGTTTTCAAAATGCAGTCAGTAAGCAGGGAGCGCGAAGAATTCCTAAGGCTTGTCAATAAAGAGGTATGTTTTCATTGTAGGTAGACCTGTAACCTCTCGATAGTAAGTAGAAAATTAGTAATCGTGAGAGCACCCAATTCAGTTCTAGTCTTATCTGAAAATGAAAAGTACTTCTGTTTCTATTTTGTTGGTTACGTGCTGCCTTGGATGCAGAACAAATGTCTTGCTTATACATAATCTTTGCATGATCACTGCTACCTTGAATTAAGAAAATCATGCTTAACACCTTAAATCTAGCTGAGCAGAAACTGCTTCCCTTTTGAAGTTGATCATTTTCTTGATCATGTTTCCTATGGACAGATCATGTGATATTGATACATACAGGAGAAAAAAAAAATTTCAGACTTCTCTTTTATGGATGAAGATAGATGTCAGTTTATAAGTTAACAAAGTATTTGGCAACTAGTTGGATTATAATCTGGATTATAATATGCAATGTGACATCATTTTATTGGTTGTTTTGTGTAAAAAGTCAACAATTGCTGCTTGACTTTTACTTTTTGACTTTTTGAAAAAAGTGAAACCAATGAAATAATGCCATGTGGCAGATTATAATCCAGACTATAATTTAGATGAGTTGCCAAACACATTGTAAAATAAAATCACCTGGAGGTCATAATTTTGTATTCATGAATTGAAGATTGTGATTTTGATTATCACATATAAATTATTTGAAAATCTTCATACTTAAATCCAAGGATGAGATCAACCTCTGAGCCGTAAACGATCTACTTTTAAGTCAGTGTTCTGTGGCTTAAGGTAAATTTCTTTCTATTGTTCCAGATTGAACTTTATAACAGTGTGATGGATGGAGATGGTATAGATGGTGAAGTAGAGGCAATGAAAGCATATAAAGCTGCCTGCGATGATGATGAAATTCCTGAGCACGACAAGGTTTCATCTGCACTCGTTGATAAGGTAATATTTGTCCCTAAACTACCTAACCTGGACAATTAATTCCCCCCCCCCCCACACCCCCCTCTGGTGCTGCTGGGAAAGAGTCACAAGGGGCTTTTAGTGCTTGTTTGTATTCTTATTCTCCTTCGAAGTTATAATTTCACCTACCAATGATTTGATAACTACTCAATTATAACCACACATTTCAAACTTCCATTAAATCTCCACTACTCATTTTACGTAATTGAGAATCAAACACCCACATAATATGGATAAAAACAGAAAAGGAGAAGTCATTTTGAAGACATAACAGGTTCTGTCGGAATATCCCAGGTGGGTATATTGAAACAGATCTACCTATTGGCTGCGTTTTGTCCAGGTTGATGCTATTCTCCAAAGGGTTGAGAAAGAAATTGATGATGTGGATCTAAAGATTGGTGATCACTGGCGAGTGCTTGACAGGTGAATTTAGGTTCTTTGTCTATTTTTCGACTGCTTTTATGTGTGCCATCCTCCTGCGGCGGTTGCATTAATTTTGGCTTTCATGATTTTTGATGTCTTCTTCTTTTTCCTCGATACTAAAGGAATCTTGAATCATGGGGGGTAATTAGATGGTTATCATGGTCGATAGAACTACCTAGCCTGGGGGAGTCCAAATCTGAAAGTTTATGAGAGATGTATCTGTTTCTGCAGGTGTAAGAGGACGAACTGGTGGCTTGGTGTTATGTACCTAATCTTTCATGTTGCATTTTCCATCCAAAACCTTTTAAACTTGACATTTTTACCTTCAAATCTCAAATATACCCTTTTAAAATGCTTTCTAATTTAACTAAAATAAAAAGTAATAAATTACAAATTTAAAACAAAAAGTAACACTATGTCTTATTAGGTCAGTCTTATTCGGAGATTCTCATCATTGTATCTTGTTGCCTTCATTTAGATCTTGCGTGTTATCATTGAATGTATGCATGTGCATACACCAGGTTTGAAGGATGTAGGGTCATGGACAAATACCATGTCTGGACTAGGGGAAAAGAACATGCCTGATCCACCAATGACCTTTCTAGCTTTTCGCAGCTGAAGTACTTCATTGGTCATTCCATTCCATAGTCTTAACTCTTGCTAAGTCTGATTATTAAAATTACTGATACAAGTCAGTTTACAGAATTCCATGCTCGGTTGAAATGCTAAAACATTGTCCTTGTCGTGCATGTACAGAGATTATGATGGTAAAGTTACTCCCGAGGAGGTGGCCGCTGCAGCTACGTACTTAAAGGACACTTTAGGCAGGGACGGGGTCCAAGAACTAATCAGCAACCTTTCGAAAGACTCTGGTAAGTGATTCTCATATCAGTATTTGCACCTGACTTTTTATTCAATATTTGGTCCGGGTTTCAGTTAGCTTCAAAATAAGTAATAAATTTTTTCTTTTTCAAGATGCTTTTGGACAAATAACCTTTTGTTCATCTAGCATTCTTCTTATTTTATGCTTGTTAATTAATATTTGTCTTCATCAGATGGAAAGATCCTTGTCGAAGACATTGTGAGGTTGGGCAGTCGTGTCGAAGATGGCAATATTGGTGAATCTGAGAATGTTTAGACGACTAATTAGCTAAGTACTATGAATTTGCCTTGCTTTAACGAGATTTTGCTGCGTGTAGTAAGCCAATTGATTATATCTCATGCTGTTCATTTCTTGGCTTCTGTCTAGGTTTAATCTTAAGCTTGTTAAGAGATCTTTAAGCTTAAATAGCCATATGATAAAACGGATATGCTAACTAGTCATGTAAATAACATGCTGATATATAAAGGAAAGCATATTACAATGAATATATATATATATATGTATATATATATATGTCGTATTACTTCTCGTTTTAAGCTGAGGATATGGAAACTTGGGTTCTTTCCAGTGCATAAATTCCTCGATTTACTATTTTTGTGAATAGTATTGTGTGTTGCGTTATTGCTTCCCAGTCTCTTAGAAAGCTTAAGGTGTGAAGAACTGCTAAAATCACGCTTGAGCCAGGCACAGTGATGTGTGAAAAAGTATATGGTCAATGAATGATAAAGCGCAAGGCACGTCTATGTGTGGTTTTTAGAATACAGCTGCTTCCTCATAGTTATATATATATATATATATATATAGACTGTAATTGCATTAACATTGTGCAGATTCACATAGGGTTGAAACTTGCAAAAACAGATAAGGGGACTTTTTTGTGCACAGTTATACCATCACCTTCAGTCATGTCCAAATTCTCTCCACTTACTCCACCAGCTAATGAAAAATGAAAATTCAGAACTAGATTTGCCAGTGCAAGTTCAGCTATTCCCATGGCAAATGCAGCACCGGGACAGCTTCTTCGTCCTGCGCCAAATGGGATTAACTCGAAATGTTGCCCTTTGAAATCGATAGAGCTATTCAAGAACCTTTCAGGGCAAAACTTGTCTGGGTTCTCCCATGATGATGGATCTCGTGCGATGGCCCAGACATTGATAATCACTCGTGTCCCGGTTGCAATGTCGTAGCCGAAAAGTTTTACGTCTTGGGTCGACTCTCGAGGGATGAGTAATGGGAGTGGAGTATGCAGCCTGAGAGTCTCTTTTATGACTGCCTTCAGGTATTGCAGTTTGTCTAGGTCATCTTCCGTTATGCTTGATTTGCTTCCGGCAACATTTCTCACCTCTTTCTTCAACTTCTTCATAACATGGTCGTGCCTTATGAGTTCAGACATTGCCCATTCAAGAATTGTGAACGTTGTATCAGTCCCAGCTGCAAACATGTCCTGCAACATATTACACCATTCTTGACTGTTCGAGTTGGTTGAGTTCACACTAAACCTTATCAAGAATACAAGCAATGGTTCAAGGCTGTCCCTAATTTGGGATGGCAATAGAACGGGTCCGAGTCGCATGACCCCACCAAAAAATCGAGGCAAATTAGGTCATGGGTCAAGTTAGGGCCACATAGCTCTCTTTCGATTCCAACTAGTAGAATCGATCCTCACGAAGTAGTGGCAAGCGGAAGCATATTAAGCAGTTGTTTCTAGTCCAGAGACAAGTAAAATTATTTTTCATCCACATATTTCGTGAAACTTAGAGTTATCGTTCACTCCAAACAATTCTATTTTAAAAGAGAAACATAAACCTATCAGAATTCATCCACATAACTTGTCAAAAAAAAAAAAAAAAAAGGATTCGTCCACGTAAACCCCCAACTCTAGCTAGACCTGTTCCTGGGCTGTCCTCGACCTCTCATTGTTTGGCCTGGCCAGCACTGTTTAACGCCACAAGGAAGACATGATTATACCTCAAGGATCTGTCATTCTGTTCTAACACTAGCAGGCTATACCGTTTTATAGGGTCATTTGCTAACATAGAAAAGTCTGCGGGCATGACAACTGATACCCACCAATAGAAGGGTGAGGTGAGGTACTTAAAAAGCGAGTTCCATATATTTAATTGGCCTATTTAAGATGTAGGGCTTGTGAATAGCTTCATAAGGTACCATCTGCTAAATCACTAGACCACTGGTGCTAGAGAATTTTCACTAGAATTCATTAAAAAATGAAGACACTATTAAGCACTTTAAAAGCACAACTTACCAATATGAGAGCTTTAATAGAGATTCCATCAAGAGGAAATCCTGTCTCATTTTTCTTCTGGATATCAAGCAAAACATCCACAAAATCTTGGCTCCCATCCCTCTTCTCCTCTCTCTTCTTCTTCTCATCTATGTGCATTTGCACTACACTTTGAAGAAACTCATCAAGATCTTTAGCAACTCTTTTCACTTTTGAATCCATTCCAGTAACATATTTCATCCACCCAAGCCATGGAATGAACTCTCCCACGTCAAAACCACCCAATAACTTCCCCAGTGTCTCCAAAACCTCCTTGAATTTCCTCCCACCTTCTCCATCACTGTATTTCCTGCCTAATGCCACCCTACAAATCACATCATTTGTGAGTGAAGCAAATATCTCACCCAAATTAACCTCGGAATTCCCAAAACACGATTCTTTAATCTTCTCCACCGTAACTCCAACTTCTTCCTCTCTAACATGCCTAAAAGACTGGACTCTTCTATTGCTTAAAAGCTGATAAACACAGATACTCTTCACCTGCCTCCAGTATTCACCATAGGGAGAAAATGCTATGTCCTTGCAGTCATAAATCCCACTTGCTACACTTGATTTTGGCCTGTTTGAGAAAATGGGATCATGGGTTTTCATAATTTCTCTAGCAGCATCAGCAGAAGACACAACAAGAAGTGGGACATTGCCCAGATGAAGAAGCATCAGGGGACCATGTTTCTGGGATAAAGCTTGGAGAGATCTGTGGGGATTCAACCCAATTTGATGCAGATTTCCAATTATTGGGAGTTTTGGGGGAGATGGTGGAGGGTTCAGAGTGGATTTCGAAGGGTTAAACCACTTCTTGATTAGCAGAAAAGTAAGAAGAAACAGGGGGAAAAGAAGAACAAATCCTGATGCCCATGGATTTTCTTGATCAAAGATGAAATTTGACATGATTATCATCACAAAATTAGAGCATCTGGGTCTGCTTCAGAGTCGATATAATTCATCAAAATCTGCAGAAAATTGCACACACTTTATAGTGTTAACCGTTAATGGTTAAGCTATCAATTGGGATTGACACATAAAAAGTGTGCTTTACTGGCCCCTACTTACCAACGACATTACTAACATTTATTAAATATTAAAATGAAAGACGTAATTAGCATTTGAACTCCATGCCTTGACGAGATCACATTTATAATTATTACCAGAATAATCATCAACAGTTTTTTGAATGAATTTCCCTATTTTTATTATGCCAAGGTTCTATTTGTTGGGAATTAAAGTAGATTTCCCGATTACGCCCGTAGGACCGTTGTTCAAGGAATTTAATTGAGACAAGGAAAAATAAAAGTCGAAGACGAATTTAACAGACTGTCAAAGCTTTCCACTATATGATTAAAGTCGCTACAACTATACAGAATTTTCACTCGCCAAAACTCATCCCCAAGTATTACAAGAAAAATATAACAAGCTTTACTGCATCTACTAATTTCTACCTTTTACCCAACCGGCAAACAATGCAAGAAATCCCAAGACGCTATGCTACTATTTTTCTTCACAAGACTCTCTGACGCGACCCAAGTGACACCGGAAAAATCACTCCGAGTTTTACCACACCTAATTTTCTACCTTTCGAACAAACCCACGAAGAGTTACAAGAAAACTCTTCAAGGTGCTAGACTCACTAATTTTTCCCTCAACTCGCTTGTACCACTTGTGTATTAAAGAAGAAGAAAACACTTCTATTTATAGGCTTCGTTTCTTTGAAAGACAAGACAATCCTTCTATAATTTGGATTTCTTTTCCTCCTAGGATTTTTCTTCTTTTCCCTTTCCTTTTCCTTTTCAACTTTGGATTATTTTTTACAACAAACCCAACAATCTCCACCTTGCCAAAATAAGCCAAAATCTTCATCTTCTCCAGTCTTGTACACAATACTTGAGAAATTACCAGGCAAGCCTTTGACACACTTTGACAGTCCCATACTCCACCACATGAGTATAACCACTTAGAATTAACAACAAATTCCAAGCATTTCATCGGCTCAATGTCGAACTAAACCTGCTGAAATTTGTGGTGCAACTCTCTCGTTGGCTTTCCAGAGAGCTCATCAGCCATCGACATTACTACAAACATACACATTGCATCACCGCCAACCAATGCCGTGTATAAATACAACCGCTAGAAATCATACACATCCTTTACCATGACACCTAGCGACACGCCATGGGAATGTACTCACATACTTCATAGCACATTTCCACTGCCCTCACACCAAGAGAGTCGGATTGTCCAAATCCGAACAGTAGCCGAACCTGCTCCACCTGGATAATATTTTCTTACGTGGTCAGCTAGTCTACAACACCAACAAGTTGCAACAACTACCAGTCCCCAAACGATCTCATTGAGAATTTTTGTATCTGCACCAACTCGCAAAGAACTAAACAATTTTTTCAAGTGCAATAAATTTGAAGAACCCCTTGCCGGATCCATCTCTCCAAATTGACGCCATAGTTCCTTCACAGCAAATACTCGATGAATATTTACAAGAACATTCCTGACTAGATGGAGACACATCCTGCTTCCAGTCTTCAAATATAAATCTTCCCAATCACTATCGCTCATACTGGTTCCAGCAACTTTGTTAGAACAAGGAGAAAGTTTTCCTTTGAAAGCTTTAAATTGCCCAATCAAAATTAAGAAATTCCAGACTTGTTCTAGCCACAAGTCAAACTTGATTCTCATCACTTCGTACGCCATTTTTTCCTATGCTCCACCTCGAACAAAACCTGACGCTCTGATACCACTTGTTGGGAATTAATGTAAATTCCCCGATTACACCCGCAGGACCGTTGTTAAATGAATTTAATTGAGACAAGGAAAAATAAAAGTCGAAGACGAATTTAACAGACTGTCAAAGTTTTCCACTATATGATTAAAGTCGCTACAACTATACAGAATTTTCACTCGCCAAAACTCATCCCCAAGTATTACAAGAAAAATATAACAAGCTTTACTGCATCTACCAATTTCTACCCTTTGCCCAATCGGCAAACAATACAAGAAATCCCAAGACGCTATGCTACTATTTTTCTTCACAAGGCTCTCTGACGCGACCCAAGTGACACCGGAAAAATCACTCCGAGTTTTACCACACCTAATTTTCTACCCTTCGAACAAACCCACGAAGAGTTACAAGAAAACTCTTCAAGGTGCTAGACTCACTAATTTTTTCCTCAACTCGCTTGTACCACTTGTGTATTAAAGAAGAAGAAAACACTTCTATTTATAGGCTTCGTTTCCTTGAAAGACAAGACAATCCTTCTATAATTTGGATTTATTTTCCTCCTAGGATTCTTCTTCTTTTCCCTTTCCTTTTCCTTTTCAACTTTGGATTATTTTTGACAACAAACCCAACACTATTCTGGAGAGTTATATTCTTCAAAGAAATCCTCCATCATCGGTGTAGAGAGAAATTCATTCATCTCTTTGAGGAAAAACATCGACTGATTCATTTTTATCTTGCACTAAAGACGAACACAAAACTGTCTAATCAGAACGCAATTGTATCATACAATATATGACAACTATTATACCGCTCTCGGCCATACAATCGGTTTGGACTTTAAAAATGAAGGGAGGATGAGAAGAAGATTATTGGGAAGAAAAAGGGAAGAACAGAGAAGATGAAGAAAGGGTGGAGACAGACACATTAACACGCACACATGTATGTGCTTTTTGGGCCGATAGGAGAGAAAATCTCCGTTACGGTTGGTAATTATTATACTGTTGAAATGTAAGATCTATAAAGTTCTATGCTTATAATTATCAACATTCATTAATGTTTCATTATAGTTTAACAATAATAGCATCATATAAGACTAATATTTCCAACCATTAATATACATTATACATTTCAATAATAAAATGCACAACAAAAAAAGAAGCTATTAATTGTTTGAAAATTTCGTGGTCTACCACTCACATATGTCAAGTTAACCTTGCACTTAAAACCCCATCCTCTATTTAGTTATAAATTTGTTTTACATGTCCTATTTCTATTTCTATAACAAAAAAGTTGTAAGGGTGCTTATAATTATATGATCTCTATAATAGAGATCATGTGGTCTCCATATCAAAACTAGTAACATAACTAGTAGATCTATATAGACACTAAATATTTTCTAGGAAAAAAGAATGCTTACAAGACATTCCCACTTGTTTTTCAAAATCAAAACCACCTCAACATCATAAATTAGAAATTCTATTACAAGAATTCAAACGAGAACAAAGCACAAGAAAAAAAGAGTATATTAGAATCATCATTGGGGCAATTTAACATAGCTAAGCCCCAATCAACGTTCCTTCACAAAATACATATATAATCAGAGAATTTCTACTTATAAAAGAACTTCACTTGTCTGGTTTTTATTTGCTAGAAATAATGAAAACCCAAAGAACTACTACATATAACTTGTCCTCTCTCTCTCTCTCTCTCTCTATATATATATATATATATGCTTATGACTTTTGCTTCAATTTAGATATAAACTCATCAATATTTGTATCAGAAGTGCCACCCTCAGAAACGGCTTCCATAGCCAAATCCCTCCATTTACTAGTAGATTTCTTCATTTCTTTTCCCTTTTCACCCTCGATTACTTTCCTTAAACAATTCTCAACTTCTTCTCTTCCAACAATTCCATTCTCATCAAGTTTTACCCTCAAACCCATCTTCCAAACATCCTCCACAAGCTTAGCATTCATTGTTTGATCTGTCCATTGTGGCATAACCACCATTGGCACACCCATGCTCAATGCCTCGATCGTCGAATTCCATCCCCCATGTGAAAAGAAGCATCCCAAGGCCTTGTGTGACAGCACTTTTAGCTGTGGACTCCATGTAACAAACAGCCCTTTATCATTTTCGTTGGTCTCTTGGATAAAATCTTTTGGGAGCTTTTCTTGTTCAGAACCTTTGATCACCCATAAGAAGTGGAAGTTGCTGTTTTTTAATCCCATTGCAATTTCTCCCATTTGCTCTTGTGGGAGATAGACCATGCTACCAAATGCAATGTAAACCACTGATGCTGGAGGCTTACTGTCAAGCCAATCAATGCAGTTTTTCGGATCTAACTCGAATAGGTTTAGTTCATAATTGTTGTTATTTTCGACTCGATTGTCCAAGTAGAAAGATGGGATTGTTGGTCCTATAGTTAATATTGGAATCATTTTGTTCATTGCATCAATCACCTGCAGAAACAAAAGAACACTAATTAGAAGGTTTAACAAAGTTATGAAAGATGAAAGGACTTTGGCATTGTTCATAAAAAGTACTCGAAACAAATCTCACATCAGATAGGCATAAGAAAAGTACGACTTTATAAGATATTACTCTTTACTAAATGGCTTGATTTCTTGGGGTGTGACGTTAATTCCTCTACAAGTGATGTTGAGGTTATGTCCCAAAAAGCAATGTGCTGACGTAACAAAAATCCAAGTAGCACTTGAATGAAGTGGGACAACACAAACCGGATGGCTAGCGATACTTATAGTTGACATTTAAGATGGTAACAATGACGCAGTAGAAGAATTTGGCCTTAACATATATACATTCTTGGTTTGAAAAAGAGACATATAGATAGATAGTGGGTCAAGGCTATCTCGGACTATTCAAAAAATTTTATGCCAATAATTACTCATTTCTTCCCTATGTTTGGGGAACACTATTCATTTATTTTCTTTCCCTATGTAACGGAACATTGTTCACTTCCCCCAAACATAGGGCAATGCTAATATTTACAGTAATGCCACTCATTTATTTACGGAATTGCCACTATGTTAATTATAAAAATTGTCACTCTTCAACTTATTTTGCCTTTTAAGATCTAGTTACTAGTTATTCCATTTTATGTTGCAATTTTTTTTAAAGTACAATTACAATCTGCATTATAATAGTACAAGTACGTATAAATATATATATGTCCTTCTGAAACACAGTACAAAGAAATCAACAATACAAACCCCTATACTAAGGACTATAAACTACATATGAAATGTTAGATTATGATTTAATGATTTAGATGTTGCCTTTTTTTGCCAATGATATTTTTTAATTATCTCCATTTGACATGCAGACTATTTATTTCAAGTTAATTACAATAATATCTAGTATAACTTCAACTAAATAAAAGTATTATTTCCATTTTATGCAATTAAAAATAAATGAAAAATGAGAAAAAAAATGTTTCCCTAAATTTAGGGAAACCCCACTGAAATGAAAGATAGGTTACCCCAAATTTAGGGAAAATCCTTAGAGATGCCCTGGCCGGGCTTATGATATTATGTTAATTGTTTGAAGACTTGGGATTCTTGTGAAAATGTTTGAATCAACCTCACATGGGTTAGAGAATAGAAAAAATTAGATTTTGGGTTTGGGAATCGGGTCAATGAGTAGTGCTAAATGAACCCAAAATTTGATACGTAATATATTCAGCAAATTTTGTTTCTATTACATGAGCGACTTATTCCCGAGTAGTCCAATGTCAAGTAACGGCCAAAAAACTACATAACAGTTCAAATATACTGATGTGACGGATGAAGTGAAAAATATAGCGAAAGATGAACCTCAATTTCCTTATACACAGGTAGTATGTTGTTGATAAGATTCGGCAACATAACTGAAAATATCTCCTGTCAGATGTGTGGTAAGACTTGTGCCGCCAAACACCTAGGGATGACAATTTAAACCGTAAATTTTTTCGGCCCGCCAACTGCCGTTTCGGGGAAAATCGAGCCCGTCCCATTTAAATTAAAAAAATTTAAAAAATAAATAACAAATGAAAAAATAAGAAAACAATAAAAAGTATTAAGGAAATCTAAACGAGTCTGTAAACAGGTCAAAACCTCAACCCGATCTGGCCCAAATTTTGATGGGTTAGGGGCGGGCTGACCTGCTCCGCCTTGAACATGACCCCGTTGCCATCCCTGAGACACCTATGTGGCAAAATATCATTGGGAACTCGCATATGTTTCCACTTACATGTGGGTTCAACTCACTTCGGTTCCCAACAATCTCCTACTATATATGTGTCAGTATATATAATCCTACCAAACATTTAGCCGGAGATTGGACTGGTGGTAATATAAGGAACGAGAGTATTGGTTTTTCTACAACAAGCCCCAAAAGATTGATTGATAAATTAACGCCAACACCTAACATCAATAATTGAACAACTTACTTGTTCTTCCAACTTGTAATAGGAATTAACCAGCACAAAATCAGCCTTCTCAGCATTTGAAAATTGATTCAGTACCATCTGAAAGTAAGCAGGATAAGATCCATGCACATAGATGAACGACGGCATGTCCGGCAGCCCAAGCGGCGGCAATCCAGGAATCTCGACTGGTAGCGTCGAAACGGGCAGTTTCAACAACCCATGATGCACATAATAGTACACAAAATTTACAGCACAAGCCTGTGTGAAAAAGACGGCTCCTAAAATTCCATAACTTGAAGCCACATCCAAAGCCCAAGGCAAGAAAGCATCATAAACAATACAATCAATAGGATTGTTTGAGTTTTGGTACTTCTCAATGAGTTCTCTTAGTGTTTTGGAGCCGGCTTCTTCAAGACGTAGGAGGTAGTCGTCGACGCTACTGGCTTGCGCGAAACCGCCTTCGTCGCACCCATCGGAAAACGTGTCGATTGCCACGTCACAGTCGATGTTGAGATTGTTGGATTTGGAGATATAGTTGGTGATTCCTAAGGTGGTTTTTGTTCCTTTGGGGACTAAACGCTTCAAGAATTGGCACATGGGATTTACATGTCCTTGGCTTGGATAAGGAACAGCCAAAACATGAGCTTCACTCCCCTCTCTTTGGTTATCCATTATCACTTGCTTGTTTTCAACCCCTTCTAGAGGTTGCTATATATACAGGCATGAAAATATGTGGCGTCAGCCACTAGTTCTTTATAGCATAAATGACTGGCCCCACTACTTAAACCAACTAATTGAGAAGAAGTAACTGTTCTCTTATTTGTGGGTGTCAATTGTCGAGCTCACGTCCACGTTAGTGGTTGACATCATAAAAATATCAATAACTGAAGTTAGAATGAGACTTTTTCTAACACACACATAATTTTTCTATGAAAAGTGACAACTACAGTATGAAAAACGCTATGACGATCATCAAAGTTGTAATTAGTCGTTGTTTATATAGGAAAACTGCTCATAAATTAGTACATATAAATCAACTTGATTCTCAGCCTCTGATAAACCGATGCAAGTTGATCAGTACCTTCTAATAATTTATTGCAAACTGGGGCCATGAATTTATTATTGTTTTTAATGGTAACAACTAACAATCGATTCTCTTTCACGTGATCTCTTAACATAAGACATAGGAGTGTGTCGAAATCGATGTCAAATAATAAGTGGTGTTAAAAGTCAATACATTTCAACTATTTAATTTAACTAATCATGTGATATCATGTATATTGGTGTTTGGTACCAGTAATTCTACATAGTATTATTTGCAAGAGAAAGTCAAAAGAGAGGGTCCTTGAGGGGTAATAATCGAGATATAGTATCTGTCATGGAAAAAATACTAAATTAATAATTCATATATAAAATGTTGACTATTCCTCTTAATAAGTTTAACCTCTTAAAAGTGAAAACTCAAATCTTAAAAGTAGGTTATACATACATAATTCAAACCCTTTTCCAGCTATATACTTTTTTTGTACAGAGAAATCATTTTTTATTTCAAAATAGAATTTGAGGATTGTTCTGTTGCCTTTTGATGATCGAGGAAAACCTTCTAAGAGATTCTCATAATTTTGTGGGCATTTTTTATGTGGTCATCCTAACATTAGTGTCCATAAAAATTTTGAATTGCTGACCATTATTCTTTTAGAAAGTACGCGAAACTATCTTTCATGTTTGCATTTATTTTTGGAGCCATAAAAAAGAAACAAATTAATACTTCTTAAATTTGGGAATCTGAATATTAGGGTTAGTTTGGTATGACCATATAAGAATACGGAGGATAAAATTATGAGGGATTAAATAATTAAGGGGTTTCGTGATAAATACCAATATTTTTCTACAAACATATAAGAGAATCAAGTTTGAGATCTCTAATCAAACATTGGATCTCTAGGTCTCTAGGCCTTATTTGATGATGTCGTTCGATGAAACTCAATATAAGGTAGGTTGCACCTTTCATCATGACTTAACATGCATGTTAATAAGCAACAAAACGCGGCAGTTGTAGTGTTTAGCACGAGAAGTTTGACAGGCTAATTTTCTGCCTTTTGAAAGTAAGGGGGTCAATTTTTTACTAAAGTAATTGTCGGGGAACCACGGTGCAATGTTAGCTATAGATATATGGCAAAGCGTTTGTGAGAGGCCCGAATGCATATATGTTTAATTACTGACAATTATTGCAAGAAATATACTTCGTGATATTTGGAAACAAACAAATGAATCATACCTAAATTTAGTACAAGGTTGGAACAAACAAAATGAAACCTACCTAAATTGAAGTGGATATCATAAGATCGATCAGGAATAACAAGGAAGGCGGTATACTATTCAAATACAGTATCTATCTAATCTTGCTACTTTTACACTATTATTATATACTAGAATAGGTATACATACAAGTATATTCATCTAAAATTAATTAGATTTTTTGTATTCTTTTTAAACTGCTAAATCACTTTCGTGATGCGTCTGATTTTACAATAAGTCACCGCAAGGCCGAATTTTTAACTTATGTCTGTTTATGAGTAATGGATCCTATGCAAATGGAAATTGCTTTCAATATTGGTCCTATCATCATCGTTGCTTTATTATATAATAGTTGTGACTCGTGGGTGTTAATAGTTGAAGAAAACCAAGACGCGTCTTTTTATGACTTTGGGGAATAATATGTCATCCAATATCATCATATGGTTGCAAAGTTTGAAAATAATCTTGTTCAAACATTTGAATGAAGTTCATTGATTAATTCCATTTGGAAAGCTGTATTTTGTTAAATTTTTTTAGTTACAATTTCAAGATGTTTTGGTACCGCGAAATTATTATGAGGTGTCACGGATCCATGAAAATGTTAGTTGACAACATCTCTAAACGGGACCACAAAACACCAATTACGTCCTCTCTTATTATTAGTACTAGAATTCTCGCCCGTGCATTGCACGGGAAGAACAACAGTAATAAGAAAATTTAATATTAACATAAACAACACATCAATAAGAATTGCAGTTTGATGGCAGGGATACCCGTCGTTATAGCAGAAAATTTCTGAGGATCTGAAGCAATCGATTAAGGTTTGGATATTGAAAGGGATAGATCAGAGATTTGAACGCGAACGATCAATTAGGGTTTGGAAGTTAAAACAAATAGGTAATCGGTTAGATATTAAAGAGCGTGGCCTTCTCGTCTCAAGAAGATGTAGTGATTGAGATTAATAGACCACATAAATTTGAAATGGAGATTAAAATTGATATGAAGATCTTCCAAAGATAAGGTAGGAACAAAAAATCTGGAACTGAAAAGAAGGGATAATGCAGATTTTGCGAAGATGTGATGAAGAAGATAATTGAGGAAAAAATAAAAAGAAATATATAATTTCACAAATGACGTCATCAGTGACACCATTAGAATTCTTATGAAGCTAGATTACTGGTGCGAAATTACAACGCTAGACAACTTCTCTTATTATTAATATATAGATTATTATCATTGTTGTTGTTATTATTATTATTATTTAATAGGGAGGAATGTTTGGGGACTTTGGTTTTTTCTTTCTATTTAATTAATAGATAAATATAAGTGTTGATTAGATTAAAATTTTTTATAGTATTTTTTTTAAAGGAAATGCAGTTCTTTATTACTTATTATATGTGCTACTCCTTCTACAACATTTTTTTTTTACAACTTGTACACATGGTATAAATCTATTAATTCGTGTACAGATATCAAAGTGCAAGATTTCATGGGATAATATCCGATATACAAGTTGTAAAACAAATTGTAGGAATCATAGTATATAAAGATTTATTTATCCTTATTAATATCATGGCTCATAGTCGAGCATAAAAACAATGGACTATTATGGTCAACAAACGACGATTACATTATTCAAAACCATGAAATAATAAAAAATGTGGCAATGGAGTGGATAACTTTGTTAGCCTCTCAATGAATAAAGTTTCAAAGATCACAACCTATGTAGATCAAAAGTGATTTATTTCACAAAGAATTAAATGAAGCTAGAGAATAGACTTCAAGGTAGAAACCAAGCACTGACAATTGGTTTCAACTACTATGATGCGAGGATTGTAACTTCAAGCCACCCTCCGCTGCAGTCACCCGTGTTTTTGGGGCAAAAAAAAAAAAAACCATTTTTTACTAGCTACGCCCCTAAGTTTAGATGCAAAGCACACATGAAGGAGTCCATTTCTATCTCGGATGATTCGGGTTGGTTTGGTTTGGTTTCATCATCACTCTTACGGACAATTTGATTTCAATTTCAGTTAAAATGTCATGGTTTTGTAAACAAAGTCTAACACGAAATTAGAGCATCTCCAGTAATATATAAAATTAGAAAATGTCAATTCTCAACACTCTAATTTTCCAAAGGTCACTTGCAAATCCTTTCCGATAGGTTTGGTTGGGAAAGTTCCAGCACTAAGTGTTAAATATATACAATCACGACATATTGATTACTGGAGCCATATAATATGATCTTTGATCATTTAGACTTTTTTTAAAATAAAAATAAATAAGTTATACATGGGAATCTTAAATTTTTAATCTTTGTTATTTTTCAAACAAACAAAAATAAGATCACGTGATTTAATTTTTTTGACACATCCAAATCATATTATTTTTTGGGTGGCTATGTTATAACCACAATTTTCTAAAACCATCTCCCACATTCTGATCTTGTAAAATATATTTCATATTTACTTCTGTTTCTACTTAAATTCGCAATTTTTTCTAGAAAAATTATTCTCAATCTTCCATATTAATTAACACGTTCTGTTTTCAAGATATATAGTTCCCTCCTAAAATTTTACTAATATAGCTGCTAAATATATTGTTGTAAATAAAAACAAAAGTAATATTTCAAAAATTTTGACCATACATCTTGTTAACAATTTGTGACCAGGTTAATAAAATTCTTGACTAAAAACTAGTTTAGGAGTATCGAAACATTGCCAATCAATATATATTAAGTAGATGAGGATAGTAAGAAAAAAAGTTAGGGATATAAATCTAATAAGAACTAATGTTAAGAAACCTTAATAATAGAATTAAAATGCAGTATGAGAAAGAATTTCTAGCGCCCATGACACCATATATATGGATAGTCCTAATTTCCCATAAGACGTCTATCGATATTTATGCCGCTGGACGGCTATATGTGGCGGGGATCATTGGCAACCAAATGTGAGGGAAGGTTTTCAATAATCGCTTGCCACATGGGCGTTTGATAAAAAATCATTTTCATCTTTATGGGTGATATAGTATACACGTCATGTTGATACATGCAATCACGTTACGCGTATACATGCAGTGAAATCACTATAATATATATATATATATAATTCATCTTATTCTCAGTCCTCATTTTTTATTGGAGATAAAATCTTTACATTATTTTTCTTGTCACGTGTAAGGCAATGAATATTGTCCCATTGAAAATGCTAGTAAAGTGAGACAAAAGGAAGACCACATGTATGCCTTTCATGTTAGCCATGCCAATTTTTTAGTAGGATATTTTGAACACGACACTTTGAGGAGATTAAATAATTTATTTATCATCATATATTTTAATCAAATCTAATTAGGCCTGTTCATAGTGTTAAAGATAATATAATTATTATTTTAACAATAAAAGATTACGGTTCTTATTAATACTACTATTAAATAGTTAATTAATTAAGATAATAATAATAATCTGTACTTAACTACTCATCAACCAGTAATATTAAAATGGCAAATTCATAAAAACAATATAATAAGAGTTTTTGAGTAGTCATCTTTGCAAGATTGATAATCTAAGATTGGTCATTTATTGAGATATGCACACAGTAAGATTAAGCTTGAAATAATGTCATTTATCACCATTGGCGATATCACAATTTTAGATGTCAGTGTATAATGCAATTTGATAAGTGAAATAAGATGCAGGAACATTTTTATTCATTTAAGCTAAATTGGAATATTTATCGATTCAAATAATTGACTTTGATCAAAAGACAGAGACTCTCTTTTTTATATGTAGGTTCATGCGTAAATTTCATGTGTAAAAAGAATAAATAAATAAATAAATAAACATGTGAACAAAACTGATATGGAGGAGGCGCCATATAAATTGAGTGTGTCTATAAAGAAAACATATCTCCACATCAAAATTGTTTAGATAACACTTTTTTTTTTTTTGTTTAAATAACTATTGATTATTTATTTTGATTCTAAGAAATTTACATATTATTATCGTCATTAACGAGCTTCTGAGGTACTGTCTTCAATTATTGTACCTAGAATGTATGTGTTGAACACACATAATATAATATAATTAGTGTGTGTATATACATACACACACATACATATATTAAACAACAGTGAACAGTTTACAGTTGGTGGGCACGTAGCAATAGCCAACCTGACCTATTAGAATTTTCTAAAAATAAGAATTTTTTTCTCTAGGTTCTACTAGAGGGATGGACTTTTCTTTGACGGCTAGGTTTTTCTCATCGGAACCCTACTGGAGTTGAAGCACGGAGGATGTTGAGACGTTGTCGAGATTAGCGGCGGAGGGAGTTGGGGGCCTATATGGGCGCTGGCCCCCACAACCATGGAATTACTCTTTTTTTTTTTTAGTAGTATGTTTTGTAGTTTTTGTATAACACATTAGGAAATTGAGATTTTTAAATGACAATTCTTATGATTAATTAATTTTGATATAGATTGAATTAACTAGTATTCCCTCTTTTTTTTGATACAATCGGGATGTAGAGGAGGAAAGGAAAAATATGGGAATGACAGATGTAGTTCAAAATCAAGACTTGTTTGAACCACAAGCAGTTAGTATTCTTATATTAGTAAAAACTTAAATCGTAAAAATAATATAAAATTTATTAATATATTAGATAATGAGCATGTTTTAAAAGTATTATTTTTTCAATCAAGAATAAAGATAAAAACAAATAACTTGTTGATGTTATCATAGTATATGTTATACAAAATTATTATAGTTAAATTGTACCCCCACTCCATCGGCGTCCTGGCTCCACCACTGGTGGAGATCACTTTCAATTGCAAAGGGAGAGGACGAGGTTGTTTCAACCACAGTTTCGAATTGCACTGTTGTGGTTTTGGTTTGGTGAGAAAACTACTCACGAGACGATCCTTTGGACGCGAGGCTTTTAGAGATACCATGTAGAATATATGGAACCCTTCCAGGGGAATGAGATGCCACTTTCTCGAGGAAAATATTTTGCTGCTAGAGTTAGATATGAAGGACGATATGGAGAGAGTTTGGGCAAATCAGCCTTGGAACTTCGGGCAGAGTTTGATCGCGCTCTCTAGAATTGATGGTCAATCTATTCCTAAGACTATGAATTTGCAGTCGGTTCCATTTTGGGTAAAAGCATATGGTTTACCACTACCCATATATATGAGGGGATGGCTAGAGTTATAAGAGACTTAGTGGGTTGATGGGGGGGGGGGGTTCCTGCTGGGGGTTATTTTCTTCGAATCTGTTGCAACTGCGACGTCTCAAAACCTATCAAAAGATTCCTTAATATGCAATTGGGCGAAGGAGGGTAGATGGTTAAAGTCATGTTTAAGTATGAAAAATTGCCGGATTTCTGCACTCTGTGGAAAGATGGACCACTTGTTTTGTGAACGCATGGAAACCGTGCTGCGGAAACGAGAACATTATCAGTTTGATGACTTATTGAGGACGCCACAGGGGAGTCATAGTAAGGCAAAGAATCGCCAATATGTGGGCAAGGGAAAGCATTCTGTGAGCAAACAATCATCTGAGGCTTTTTCTCAGCCCACCAAGGAGACGGTTGGCGGAGGTTAGTGGAGTGGAGAGACGAATGAAGGAGTTTGTGGAGGTGAATGTGGGGATAAACAGAGGCCTCAGACCGGAGTGGATTGGCAGCAAAGGGGTCTCATGAAGGGGAGCAGAATGAGATGTTTGGAAAGGAGAATAAGGAGATCTCCTTGTGCAAATAGAAAGAGACTGAAGTGGGCATGGGAAAAAAGAAGATAGGTTTGAATGGAAAAGGTGTGTTGGCGGGTGTCAAGTGAAAGGAGATGCAAACAGAGTTAGTCCAGAGAATGAGGCAAGGAAAAGTGCAACATTGGGGACTAACCTCCCAAATATAAATTATAACTTTTTATAGTTTTATGTTAATTTTTGAATTACATAGAAATTGTGTTTTAAATAAAATATTTTTTATTTTTTTTTTTTGACAGAATGTGAAATATTATTACTGTGATATTTTATTTTCAGAGTAAGATATTTTATTAAATATTATGGAATATATATAAATAGTGAGTCCGTTAACTTTTTATGATTTTTCAATAATTTATTTAATTTTAGATACATTAGTGCTACTTTTGAATATTAATATAGCTAAGATGTTGAAAGTGAAAGTTGGTTACGTAATAACCTTGCAACCGTTAAGCAATATGAATAAGAACGATTGCTATGCACACAACAATCTGGATAATTATAAATAAATAGGTCAAATAGAATTTCGCCAAGTGGCGCGATAACGACCATATATTTTTTTAATGAATACTAAAATTAAGCTTATGCCCTTAACCTTAACCTCTATAAATAGGAGAGGAGAAATTGAAAATCATATATGGTAAATTAAAAGTATGTTGTCAAATCCTTATCACCTTTCATTAAATAAAGTTGTTGACCAGATTTCAAAAGCTGGTCGACCGCTAATCATGCATGGTCGACAACTATCAAAACCTTATCAACCTTCATTAAATAAACCCGTCGACCAGATTCCAAAAGCCGGTCGACCGCTAATCATTTATGGTCAACCACAAATAATTAGTGGTCGACCACAACATACATGTGGTCAACTGCAAATATATTTGTGGTCGAATGTTTGTTTGCCGGTCGACCGGCCCCTAACTTTTCATGCGTATATCTATTTTGAACCCGTATATTTCTATTGGCAATTCAGAACTAAAATCTGAAAGAAATATTAGACTCATGACTCTACAGTCTCCAAAATGACATAAGGTATCCTTTTTTTGGGATTTGTCTAAGTACGTCTATGATTTATTTTGATTATATAATATAATCACCGGTAACATTATTTTTAGGTATTTTAGTTTTGATTAACCCTTGAGATCTGTAAACTAAATATTATGGAGTGAATAGCATAAGGAATTGGATATTTACAGGTCTTAGACTAAGCCTGACAAATATTTGTGCAATCTTTGGGAAAGTTGAGTTATAAATGCCTCTCTATTAGATGGAGGTAAGTAACAATTCAACTACAATGCAAAGCTATAGTGTTATGTGCTCCTATGTGGCAATGTGAGATATCAAACGTATGATATGAATATTTGTCATACCCTATGATTGGAATGATTGATAAACATGATAATTATATGATACCGTCTGACCATGTATTGACAGTCTTGGATGTAGTATATGTGAAAGTGTTTAGACATGATATATTTGATACTACTGAGATATATTAATGAGCATATTATGATTCACGCCATACGCACCTATTGAGAATGATGATAGAGAAGAGAACATGCATGTGGCATGAAGATGATTGGCATGAGTTTAGCTGTTTATGATGGTGTGATCCCTATATAGCTATACCGCATTTTGATTGGTCGTCTGAGTATATATATTTATTTGAGACAGCATACCCCTGTAGATGTTGGGGGCTCAGTAACCGGTTGACCGAATATATACATTGGACGTAGTGTTGGAGGCTCGGCAGCCCACTGTTTGGGTTTATATACTAGACACAGTGTTGGTGGCCCGACAATTGATATGATTTGTCTAGGCTATGCTTATGGATATTGGTACAGCCAAGGCATGGTATGCCCTTGGAAACAAGGCATATGCATGCAAATGATTGGCCTTATTGATAATGAGCTCATGCGGTATACTATATAGAGATATATAGGCCCTGTTTGTTTGGTTGTGTGTATAATAATTGTTGTATTTAAGCATCAAGCATATATATGTTGTTAGTTGCCGAGCATTAGCTCATATATGGTTTTGCAATGTAGGTGCGAAAATATAAGTAACGTGGGTTGGTTGCAACTCTAAACAACTAGATCGAGGACTGTGTACTAAAAACCTGACAGTAGTAAGATGGATCTATCACATTGGGCACCATAAATAAAGGTTATAAACCTATTTAAGTGAAAGATTTACTATTTTATGAAGATAGAATAATTTATAAAATCAGTCATCAGTCTTGCCTTTTAAGTAAACTCTGTTTCTCGTCTAATAAATATAATAATTTTATTATATATCATTCTTTTAATATAATTAAGAATATTTCGAAAAGAAAAGCTTTGTTTGAATTTTCAACTACTAAATTATTATAACGTATTCCTTGTGAAATATTTTGTCAAAAATAATTTGTTTTTTATTGAGAATGAGAAATATTAAAATATACGAGGGTGTTACATTTCTAATATCGATTTTGGATCAGCATTGGCTGAATTCTAGCCCGGCCCGGAGATATCATTAGTTGGAATGCACAGGGAATGGGGAGACCCGTGCTTGCAAAGAATTATTCACGAAAACTCCCTGAGCTTGGTTTTTGTTATGGAGACTAAACTCTATGGCTTTCGAGCAAAAAATTTACGAAGATCGTTGGGAATGAATGGTAGCTTTTATATGGATTCTAAGGGGCGTAGTGGGGGACTGCTCTTACTGTAGAAAGAGGAATAGAGTGTGGCGATCCTGGGATATTCAGATAGACATATTGATACGATGATCACCATGGAAGATAGGTGATTATGGCAGTTTCTGGAGATTTATGGCGACCCAGTGGACGAAAAGAGGCATCATACGTGGCAACTCATTTATAGACTTTGCTCTTATTGTCCATCTCCACTACTATTGTGAGGAGATTTCAATGAGATTCTCATGGAAGATGAGAAAATTAGAGGGCCAGCAAAGCGGCAAAGAGCAATAGAGGGGTTTCGAGAGGTTGTTCATTAATGCAATTTGACGGGTTTAAGGTTTAGCGGTACCGAGTTTTCATGGACGAATGGTTCGACGGGTGTTAATTATATGGGGGTGACATTGGATAGAGGCTAGCTTGCATAAGGTAGAAGGAATTATATCAAAGTTGTCATCTGCCACCCTTACATTTTTTCGACTCAGATCATAGAGTGCTTTGAGTGGACTTGGCAAGAAGGAGGGATGACGGCATGTATAGTAGGAAGATATTTAGGCTGGAACCTTATTGTTAGGAAATGAGGGATGTATGGTGGTTATTCAACATGCATGGGAGAGTGTATCACCTACATCTATTAGAGAAAAGTTATGGTTTTGTGGGACAAGGCTAGTCGACTGGAATAGGACAAGGAGGTCCGGTGCATAAACAAATCTTGGAGATTAGGTGAAAGCTTGATTTTCTATACACTCGACGGTAAGAGGAAGCGGTCAGGGATGAGGTAAAATAACTAGAAGCTCGGTTGGAGTCATTGATTGAGAATGAGGAGATGTTTTGGGCCCAACGACCGCGAACGGATTGGATGAAGGCGGGGATTGGAACACAGTTTATTTTCACAGAAAGGTAGCTGGGAGAAAGGCGAAAAACACAATTTATGGGTTGTCTGACAGAAGGACGGTGGCAGGAATGTGGCTGCGGTTGTTTGTGAATTTTTCACAAAGCTCTTCACTTCGCAACAATCGGGGCTGGACAGTTTCAATGGGGCACTAGCAGAGGAAAAGGCACGGCTGACAGAGGAGGATGGGTATTTGTTGGACCAACCTTTTACAATGGACGAGGTCAAAAAGGCCCTTTTTGGGTATAGGAGGCTATAAAGCTCTAGGCCTGACGGATTCCAAGCGATATTCTACCAATGCTATAGGGACTATGTTGGTGACGAGGTAACGTAGTTTTACTTTAACATTCTTAATGGAGAAGGTACTTTAAATGGAATAAATGACACTTTCATTGTTCTTATTCCAAAAGTTAAGAGTCTAGTGCATATTTGTGATTACCGACTAATTAGTTTATGTAATGTGTTATATAAAGTTGTATCAATGGTAGTTGCTAATAGGTTGAAATTAGTGCTCCATGGCTTGATTACCTCTTTCCAAAGTACATTTGCTCCTGACAGGTTGATTACTAATAATGCTATTTGTGCTTTTAAGCTTATGCATTCTCTACTTAAGAAGGCTGGAAGGAGCTCGGGGTATATGACTTTCAAACGGCGTATGACCGGGTGGAGTGGGGTTTGTTACCTATATAATATCGCGGATGAGATTTTCAGATAAGTGGAGGAATTTAGTGAGGAAATGCGTTACTATGGCGAGATTCTTGGTTTTAATTAATGGGGAACCGCGTGGTTCAATTGTTCCAACAAGGGGTTTGAGGCAGGGGTGCTCATTATTCCCTTACCTCTTTCTCCTTTGTGCAGAAGGATTATCACAATTAATATATAGGGTGGAGCAGATGGGTCAATTGAGGGGGTTTGGGTGCAATAAGTACGGTCCAAGAATAAGTGACCTGTTTTTTTCCTATGATAGTCTTCTGTTTTGTCAGTCTAATCTTGAGGAGTGTCAGACTGTTAATGATGTGTTACAAATGTATGAGGATGCTTTGGGGAAAAAAATGAACCTTAGTAAATCACAGATCACCTTTACCCCGAATAGGGATGCTTGTACTGGGGTGGAAATTAAGGAGTTTTTTAGGTTAACACAAAATGTAGCTCATCATACCTATTTGGGCCTGCCTTCTTTTATTGGACGAAATAGGTCTGAACAATCCAACACATCAACAATTAAACCAAACTAAAAGAGCAAATTGTACCAATCCATAATAAGAACCAAAGAAAATAGAAAGAAGGAAGAGAGAAAGAAGAAACCCTACATTGAATTGAATGATCAATAAAATGTCATACATGTCTTTATATATACAAAATGGAAATACTAAATTAAACATCAAATAAAGTAATAAACTCTAACACCACCAACTCACAATGGCACAGTAAGAAGCAATAAGAGTTTGTCATGTAGGAAACGAAAATGAAGAACCGAGTGAGACTCAGTGAAAAAGTCTACAAGCTGCAAAGAATAAGAGACAAAAGGTAAAGCAATAGTGCCCAGCTGAAGATGATGGCAAACAAGGTGACAATCAATCTCAATGTGTTTTGTGCACTCATGGAACACAGAATTGTGAGAGATATGAATGGCGCTTTCATTGTCACAATACATCAGAGTAGGAGAAGAGAGTGGAACACCGATATCTACAAGTAACCACCGCAGCTACACAATTTCAGAAGTAGTGGATGCCATGACATGATACTTCACCTACATAGAAGAGCGGGAAACAACATACTGCTTTTTACTCTTTTAAGAGACAAGAGAATCGCCCAAAAACACACAAAAGCCAGTAACATACTTGTGATCAGTAGGGTCACTAGCCCAATCTGCATCAGAGTATGCACGAAGCTCCAAAGAAGAAGAAGAACAAGCAAAAGACTCTGAAAGCAAGTACCACGAAGATAATATAAAGTACGAACCACAGCTGCCCAACAAACAGTAGTAGGAAAAGACACAAACTGACTAACAATATGTACTACATAAGCAATATCAGGCCATGTAATAGTAAGGTAAACAAGTGAACCAACAATAACACAATATAAAGTGGGCTCATCTGGAGGAACACCATTAGAAGAATAATAACACTACCACTGAAAAGCCAATTAGGCGTCGGACGTAATCAATGATACGTGTCGGTTTCTACGTGGACGCATATGCAACAGACATATATGCTAAGACCATAGGCGTCGGTTGTTTGTCAACGCTCAAACTCAAAAATAGGCATCGGTTGTTAACTTAAAACCGACGCCGAAAAACATTATCCAATTAAATAATTGGACTATAGGCGTCGGTTGTTTTGTAGAAACCGACACCTATAGTTTAATAAAGGCGTCGATTTCATATATACAACCGACGCCTATATCAAAAATTTAAATAATATAGGCGTTGGTTGTTGTGTAACAACTGACGCCAATTTATTTTTTATTTTTTATATATAAAACAGAGGTCAAATTTTGCCAGTTTTCCTGCATCCACAAAACAGCAAATGCAAGCAACAAGTAGCCAAGAACAAGTAGCAGCAGCAGCACCACCAACAATTTATATGCACTTTAAAGTAATTATCACCAACTTGACATAAATATGAATCTACAAACACTACTACAAAATAAGCTAACGTAAATACGAGACAATTGAATTAACATAAAACTAACTATTAAATATAAATAAAACTAGTCCAAAAATCAGTAACTACTATATGACTATATATATACTCCTCTAATCATCATCGTCTTCATAAAAATCTAACTATAATCAATAGTTAGAACCAAAAATCACATACAATTTTGGAGAAAGTATCTTGCCCATAATTCCTGAACCTCATCTATATTCGATTGAATATATGATCCCGTTTTATATGCCGACAAAAGAAAAAGAAATATAATTATACTTTGTAATAAAATAAATACAATTTTGGTTAGGTAATTATTACTATTTAATAAATATTTATATTATATCAAGATATTCTTTGGAACCAGCATACCTGGTGACTATCTCGTGCAAATTTCTCATCACACAGTAGCCGCACTCATCAGATCCGGGTTGCTAAGCGCACTCTAATTTCGAACGAGTTTAAAATAAATATTAGTAATTAAATTACTAAAATTTGAAACTTCAATAGTTATTGTAACATTTAGAGGATATTTTTCATACCTCGATTGTTTTCCATACGAGACATTTCTTCTCTATTTTCCTTGATGCCCACAACATTTTAAGAGACCTTAGAGTTATAATATAGACACATACATATATATATACGTTAAAAAAGTTAAAATTAAAAAAAAAGAACAATATACAATAGTTAATGATAATTGCTTACACATACAACCGCGGCTTCATAGGCAGGTCGCGCCCGTTAGCCTCTTGAGAGTCAAAGAAGTATACCATATTACGTGATAGACATAGCACCAGCAGCATCCAGTGGTTTCTGAACACGACGCTCTTCCGATCTTTAAATTTGAATATTTAGCGACAAATAACTGAAATTCAGGTCAAGGCAAAACAACAAATAAATAGTTACAATGATTTTGCCTCATAAAATATGGTGCTAGAATGTACTTTTTATCTATCATATTTCCCATCGCATGGAGCATGTACTCGTAACTCATCAGTTGAGTTGCTCCATGATTAATAGCCCTGACCAGCGATGGACAAAGAAACTCGATATTTTGAATCCCGAATTGCTTGCACAAATGATATAGGTACCTAAAATATATTATACCAAACGTGAAATGTCAAATTAAAAATTACACGCTATACTTAATTGTGAGGGAGAAAGTCTTACATTGCCCAAACTTGTAAATTAGGTGCGTTCAGCCAGTGTATATTGAGCAAGTCAGTTATATCAGTGACGGAAACACTAATTTCATAGTCCATTTTGTCGGGGTAGAGAAAAACATCTCTCCCATTCGGCATCTCAAAGAAATATGTAGAGAGTGGCAGAGTAACAGTCAGATCATGCAACGTTTTGAGGTTGGGAGTCAGGGAAACAATGTTGCATCGTCAACAAGATTAGGGCGAGCCGAGAAAACCTCAAATAATCAAATAATTTTTTATATTTGATTTCTTTACTTTATTTAAATTTAAATTTCAACACTTATTAATTACTAGCGTATTCGTATTACCATTTAGCTCAAAGCTATAATATTAATATATGTATAAAATACTACAATAGTGTGGAATACTTCCAATAAAATTTTTGTGAGTCAATTCATCGAACATTTATAGTGTAAAATTGCTAAATAACTTAAGGAAAGAACAAATTCCATTCCTCCATGCAATCTCAAATTTCATAAATATCTAATTAAATCACATATCTCCATAACAATGTACAAATATATATATATATATAATAAACAAGCCCAACAAATTATATATTCCTAATAATTATACCACAAATCATATCTTTAATTACCAAATTTAACAAAAACCTAGAAATTATAATTTCTAACTCCAAAAATATATCATGTTTCAAAAAAAATCCAAAATTAAATCTCTCTCACACAATAAAACCAAGAAATGGTTAATATTTACCTTAGCAAAACTGTTGACAAAACCTTTGAAGCACCGCCGTCGCAGCACTGCCAGCCGCCGCCGCTACCGCCGTCCATCTCAACACACAAGAAATAAGTATTTTGCTAAAGAAATTATGAACAAAAGACTCAAGAAGATGGTAAAGCTATGAAATTACCAAACAATGGAGTTAAATCCCAACAACCGCGTCTCTTCGGCTCCACCGCCGCCGCCGCCGCTATGTATGGAGAGATCTAGGGATTTAGAGGGCCTAAATGTGCTCTTCCGATCTAGAATTTGAAGCTACCATTAGTCTTCAAATATGTTTTAAGGAATGAAATATGGTTGAGATTCGATTTCTAGGAAAAAAGATTTCTGGGCGCGCTCACAGTCTCTGAAATTATCTGAGATTTTCGCGAACTGATACGCAAAGGGCGAGATCGGAAGAGCACAATAAAAAGTCGCCTTTTTTTTTAAATGGGCGCCGGTCTCTTTGAGGGACCGACTCCTATTTCACAAATGTGCGTCAGTTTCAAAGAAGAAAACGACGCCTATTATCTAACTTTATTTTCAAAATTAGCACCACGTATGGTTTACGCGTCTTTTATTTGAGAAACCGACACCTACTCCTTTTTTTTTCGTAATTTCTGTAGTAGTATAACGAACATTTGTCTCAATATGAGTGTTAGCAGTGTTAGCATTAGCAAGACGTACACGTTCAAGGAGATCAACAGTATATTTAGATTGAGACAACATATATCTGCGATGAGAAAACGTAACCTCAATACCTAAGAAGTAAGATAAAGAACCCAAATCTTTCATTTCAAAACAACGAGTTAGTTCACACTTCAAAGTAGCAATTTCCACAATATCATAACCAGATATGATCATATTGTTAACATATAACAAAAGAAGAATGCGACCAACAGAAGTACAATGGAAGAACATTGCAGAATCATGGTGGCTAGACACAAAATCAAGAGAAGCAACAACAGTAGAAAAAGGGTCAAACCAAGCACGTGGAGCCTGCTTAAGCCTATAAAGTGCTTTATTGAGTTTACACACATACCCTGGAGAACACGACACGCTTGGAGGATGAGTTATATAAACTTCTTTTTAAAGGATCTCATTCAAGAAAGTATTTTAAATAGGGATGACAATTTGAACCGACCCGCCTGAGAACCCGTGGAGCCCCAAACCGAACGGGGCAAAAATTTTTCACCCCAAGGGTTGGTAAATGGACTAATCGGGTTGCGGGGCAGGTTAGGTCGGGGTCGACCCGAACCCCCCGGCCCCATTTAAATTAAAACAATTAAAAATAAATAGAAAAATTAAGAAAAAAATAGGAAAAAAATATATTAAAAAATGCTAAACGGGTCAGAAATCCTGACCCGATCCGCCCCGCGACCCGCCCCGACCCAATCCACCTCGAATTTGGTGGGTTGCGGGGCAGGGGGTTGGCAAAATCCTTCTCGGGTCGAGACGGGGCTCGAACCCGACCCGTTACCATCACTAATTTTTAACATCCATCTGCGATATACTCCACTGGCGAACAGCAATAGTGTACGAATAGAGGTCATTTTTACAACAGGGGCAAAGGTCTCCTCATATGTAAACCATATTACTGACTGAACTCTTTAGATACGAGTCTAGCCTTATACCGCTCAACTAAACCATTAGATTTAGTCTTAATCTTATAAACCCAACGTGATCCAATAGCATGCTTATCAGGAGGTAAGGGCACTAAATCCCAAGTGTCTGTCTATTGTAAAGCAGAAAGTTCATCATTGATAGCCTGTTGCCAAAGTGAATCTAGAATAGCATCTTTATAGGAAGTAGGTTCAGTGAGTTTATGAATAGAAGACAAGAAACAACAAAAAGACTTTGAATAACAGGAGTAATCGAAATCAGAGACTTAAGTTGACTTACGCATGCGTTGAGGATATCGAGGTGGTAGTGGAGGAGGAGGAGAATGTGGTGGTGGTGGTGGTGGTGGTGGAGGATATGTGGGACCCTCAGTCTTAGATTGTGCTTAAGAAGCCACAGAAGGAGAGATATTAGGAGACAGTGTGTGTACCTATAATAGATGGAGATTTAACAATAACAGGAACAGGGGAAGAATGAATATCATAGGAAAATGGGTCAATATGAATGAGATCCGATTTACTTACTTGAGAAGTGTTCTCAGTAATAGAGAAAAAAGGAATGTGTTCAACGAATACCACATGACAAGAGACCTAAGATTTTTTTACTAACAGGATCATAACAACGATAACTTTTTTTATCCTCACCATATCCCAAGAAAACACATATAGCAAAATGTGATGTCAGTTTACTACATTCAGCTGCCAGAAGAAGAACAAAGCAAGTACACCCAAAGACCTTTAAAATAGAGTAATCAGGAGTAGACCCAAACAAAGATTCAAATAGGGACAAACCAGAAGTACGAGAAGATGGTATCTTATTAATCAAATACACAGCTGTAAGGATTTCCTCACCCCATAATTCATTAGGGATTTTGGCAGATAAAAGAAGAGAATGGGTTGTTTCAACAATATGTCTATGTTTGCGTTGAGCAACACTATTTTGTTGTGGGGTGCCTATACAAGAGGATTGGTGAATAGTACCATCTAAAGCAAACAATTCATAAAAAGCAATAGATGAATATTCACCACCCATATCACATCTGAAGCACTTAATAACAACATTATATTAAGTTTTGATAAGAGCTCTAATTAAACGATCGATTGAAAGAAAATCAGAACGTTTCTTCATTAGATAAACCCAACAATAATGACTATAATCATCAATAAAAGAGGTATAATATCAAGACCCTCCTTTTGTAAGAACCGGGACAGGACCTCACACATCTGAGTGAATAAGATCAAACGATGCAATAGAATTAGACAAACTACGAGTAAAGGATAAAGCAAAAAATTTAGCAAGTTTACAACTACTACAATCAGATATGTCATGATGTTTCATATTTCCCAAATGACTTTTGGAAACTAAAAAATTCAAACGACTAGCAGACATATGTCTAAGGCGAGAGTGCCGCAAATAAAAACTAGATGAAGAAGAATTCAACTGAAAGGAAGATAAATCAACACCAGAAGCAACAACACGCACTGGTCTCTATTATCCAAGATATATAAACCTCTTCTTTGTCTATGGCCTATCCCAATCAACTCCTGAGACTATGGATCATATACATGACAGGCAGTAGAAGAAAAGTGAACAATATATCCAGAATCACACAATTGTCCAATAGAAACAAGATTCAAGGTAAGATTAGGAACACACAGAACATCTAAAATAGACAAATTTAAAGTATGTACAGAACCAACGCCTGCTAAAGGCAACGGGGTGTCGTCAGCAGTCATAACAGAAGTAGAGGATTGAGAAGGGGATAAAGAAGTAAACAAAGTGGAATTAGACGACATATTTCTGGAGGCACCTGAGTTAAAGATCCAAGTAGAAAGGTTACCTGGTGTAGTATGACCTATATAAGTGGATGCCGACATAGCATGTGGCTGAGAGGTAAAAAATTTCTGAAACTGCTCATTAACTTCAGTAAACTCGGGATCAGGTGAAGGTGTTGGACCAAGTATAGAAGTGCCAACAGGTAGAAAAGCCATAATACTAAAAACATCTGAGTAAGAAAAACAAACTAACCAACCGAACAAATGAAGACCACCATAGTATATACAATCAAATTCCGACCATAGAACTAAACAAACAAAGACCACTACAATGTAGAAAATTGAATTCTGAGCACACTGTAAAAATTTCGGTCCCCGGAAACCTCCCCACGTGATTGTACGCGCTCCGCTGATAGTTGGGTTCCCGTAACACGTGCGTCTCACACACTACCTTGGACGGCGCATGTACTGTCACGCACCAAACCAGTCTGAAGCCCAGAATTTTTGAAGTCGATTGGTATAATTATTCTGGCCTAAAAGTGGCAAGAATTGCTTCAAATCGCATAGAACAGATCCGCCCAGATTTCCTTTATGTGTATTGATTCCAGTTTTTTTCTTTTGAAGCTCTGATACCATGTGAACAATCCAACACATCAACAATTGGACGAAACCACAAGAACAAATTGTACCAATCCACAATAAAAACCAAAGAAAAGAGAAAGAAGAAACCCTAGATTGAATTGAATGATCAATAAAATGTCATACATGTCTTTATATATACAAGGACCAATCTACACAAACTAAATAATGGAAATACTAAATTAAAGATCGGAAGAGCGTCGTGTACTCTAACAATAGGAATGAAGTGTTTGTGGGCTTAAGGATAGGACTTGGAAAAAGCTCCAGCTTTGGAATAGGAACTCTTTATTAGTTGGGGGAGGGAAGTTTTGATTAAAGCGGTAGTCCAATCTATCCCAAATTACACTATGAGTCTTTTCAGACTTCCGAAGAATATTCGTAATGAGCCTACCCTCCTAACTTCTTCTTTTTGGTGGGGCAATTCAGTGGACAAAAGACGAGCTCGATGGATCTCATGGGAGTCTTTTTGTAAATCAAAATTTGAAGGGGGGTTTAGGGAGATTAAAGCTTTCAATAAAGCACTGGTGGCAAAACAAAATTGAAGAACAATTACTAATCCTCACTCTTTGATTGTGGAGATATTACGAACTAAATACTCTGGTCTAATTCCTTTTGGGATACTGAATGTAAGCAAGGGTGCTCTTTTCTCTGGAGAAGTATTGTGTGGGGGAAGGGAGCTGCCTTAAAAAGGAATTTGATGGAGAATAGGAGATGGGATGAAGGCATTAGTGTTCGGCAGCCCTTGGATGCCATAGCCATTCTCTTATAGGCTGATAACATCTACATGAGAGGACCATCTTATGAGGGTAGAGAACCTAATGAATGACGACGGGGTGTGGAACGTTCACTTCATTACTCAACAGTTCCATCCAATAGATGCGGATATTATTTTAGCAATGCCAGAGGAATCCAAATGTTGAAGATACGGTCATATGGCATTTTGAAATGAATAGAGAGTATAGTGTAAAGTCAGGGTACGATTTAGTGATGAATTTGAAGCAGAAAGGGAGTGAGACAGAAGGGAGTAGGCTTGGGGATTGTGGAAGGGGCTGTGGAGTTTAATGCTTCCAAGCAAGATAAAATTTTTTGTTTGGAAAATATTTATTGACATTCTTCTAACGAACAACTTTTTATGGCGTCGACATGTTTTAAAGGATCCGCTATGTCCAAGATGCAAGTGTGAAGTGGGGGGTGCTTTTCTTGCCCTCATGGGATGCTCAACATTAACGCCTATATAGAGGAAGAAAATGTTTGGGCAGCTACTTGGGGAATCGCGCAAGGCCAATTAGGTGAAGTGATCCTCAAGTCTAGGAGTTGTTTTGATCGGGCTGATTTTGCATGGCTGTTGGCCATGTTATGGAAGTGTTGGGATGAGCGAAATCTACTAGTATTTGAGGGGTATAAGGGGCGGGATGAGGATATTCCAGGAGGGTCGAAAGATTATTTTGCCGAGTTTTGGAGTTTATATTCATATGAGAGGGGGACGGGTTTTTAAATGGATAAAGCCGGAGAAGGGATGGGTAAACATTAATATGGACGCCTCAGTTAGAGGGGGAAATCAGATTGGAGTTAGGTTCGTTTGCCGAAATGAAGAAAGGAACATGGTAGAGGTGAGCGCAAGCATGGTGGTGGGGAGATTGACACCACACTATAAAGAATGTTGGGCATTGCTAAGGGGGGTATAGTTGGCTGGGATTGTAAGAAGGTGATTTTTGAGTCAGATGCAAAGAATGTCACACGCCTTTTGCATGAGGGTGAACCTCGATCGTCTGAAAGTTCTCTTTTGGAAAGAGTTAAATCTATTGCTCAAGAGCGAAGTATGCCAGTTTAATGCCATCGTAGGAAAGCAAATAAAGTAGCTCATATCTTAGCTACGCAATCCATAGAAAGGGATCTCAATCTTTTTAAGGAGGTTGTTCCTCCGGATTTCATTTTACATGCGATTGCTTTTGACATTACATAATGAATGAAATATATTTTTGGTTGCCAAAAAAAAATTAAAAAGAAACATTTGGAGGACACAATTACAATTTTGTCTTTCACAGTTAGAAAATATTTCCTGCCTTTTGCCCTTGTCTAGCATTATAATGACACCATAATTCCCTTCATATGAAAATCCCTACTTGTCCTCGAATTTTTAAATTCACAAAGATGTAGTTTGCTTGCACAAATAGAAATTGTTTGCAACACGCAATGTGAATGAACGTAAATCAATGTGCAAGTTTGACCAAAAAATAAATAAATAAAAAAATTTAAGACTGTTCCTTTATTTTTTTTTCTTTCAAAAAAAAAAGGAAGTTTATATTGTTTTGACAATCAAGTAAAGGGTGGTTATATCTACACCATCTTTTTTACTAATTGCACCATAATCTTAAATTTTTTCTTATTTACTAAAAATGCCAATGATTAAAATAACTTAAATAACCACTTTTATATAAACCTATTTTCTTAAATACACTACAAAATGAAAACCTAATCTATTTTTTATATTCACCACAGACAAGAACCCTAATTTATTTCCTTAATACACCAACAATTGAAAACCACAGCATCTTTTACTTTTCTATGTAATGAAAAGAGAAAAATACAAACTCTATATTGAAATCAAATTCGAAATTAATATCAATATCCATATGAATGCCACAACCATTGGGTAAAGTCTTGATATTATCTATATATATATATATATATATTAATTAAGAGAATTAAGTCTCGTTACCTTTTGTACCGCGATTTTCTCGCCTTTTTTATTTGTTAAATTTTGATGTAATTTATTTACTTATTTATTTTTGGTTTTTCCAACACTAATTTTCTTCATTTAGGTGATTTGATTGAACTCTTACCATGCGATATATATATATATATATATATTAAGAGAACTAAGTCTCGATACCTTTTGTACCGCGATTATCCCACCTTTTTTATTTGGTAAATCTTAAGGTAATTTATAAGAAAACTAAGTTTCAGTACCTTTCGTACCGCGATTTTCCCCCTTTTTTATTTAGTAAATCTTGATGTAATTTATTTATTTATTCTTTTTCCAACACTAATTTTCTTCATTTAGGTGGTTTGATTGAACTCTTACCGTGCCGTCCCACCCTGACGTGCCCCTGTTGCCCTAACAATTTTTCTTTTTCTTTTTTTTTTTTTTTGGGGAACAAACACTTTAAAAAACTCAGAAAAGATTTGAACATGTGGCAATTAAGTTTAGCACCCAAACCCTAACTGCCTTGCCCATTTTCTATTTGCTAGGCTTTTTTACTGATAAATTTTTATACATGTGACAATTGAGTTTAGCACTTAAACATTAACCAATTTGCCCATTGTTGTTTGTTAGACTTTTTCGCTAATAAATTTTTATAAGTTTTATACTTTAAAATTGGTGTAAAAGCTAAAATATCATGAGTTGTGCTATAAGAACATAAAATGATACAAAAACTTAAACAAAACTGACACATAGCAACATCCTATTTTTCAACACATTATATCACATTTACAAATTACATGAGTCACTTGTCATTTTTGTTAATCTCTTTGTCTCTATTTTTGTCCATTTAGAATTATTCAAATATCAAATATGAAAGGCTAATTTCAAACTAAACCATAATCTCTCTTAATTCGTTTATTCACTGTCTCTGTCGTGCGTTGATGAGTTTAATGTTATTTTAATTTTTTTAATCCATTTTATATTTTGTTGAACTTTTCTTGTTTTATTAAGATTTTTGAAAATTGAGCAGGCAACGGGTATTTTTTACCCACTCGACCCAAATCACCATGCCCCGTACCCAATTTAAACGGGTAAGGGGCACGTATGGGGTGGAGTTGGAAGAAACAGGGGCCGGGGCCGGGTACGGGTACGGGAGAGATGTACCTGACCATAACCTGCCTCATCGCCATTTCTACTGTTAGGATTCTTTCTATTTTCATATTCATTAAAATGTGATTACTATCCCATTGCATTTTTTGCCCGCAATTTCTAGATTAATTAGATTTGAAGATTTATTCTCTTATTGTGAGAGAGACGACGCTTCTTTGCGCAAACAACTGCATATCTGACCTCAGTTCAATTAAACCATATGATATCTGAAAATTTAGACTTTGTGTAAATGCAGTGCTTTGGATTAGTAATGACTTAATAAGTTAAATATAAATTATAACACACTTTTCTATTTGAATTCTCATCACATTTCATTTTTCAAAAACTATATGTAAAAATGTTTATAATAAAAATGTTTAATACTTATAATATATGTTGTTCGACTCATATTTTGTCTTTTATGATGATCTATTATTTAGGCCGAAGTCTCTTATAATTTCGCTAACTTTAATTATGGAGATGACAAATTTAAATTTGATAACATTTTACATTTGTCACTGAACTTACGTTTTCACATTTATTGAATAATGGTAATAGATTTTTTCTATAATTGCATATGTACAAGAGATTAGATAGAAACATGTAGATTGTCTTTTCAATGATCTTAAACTTCACGATGACTAAGTTCATTAGTCTTGTTGATTTAATTAATATATACTTGTATTTTTAAATTTTCTATAGAGGTGCAAGTATTGCAGATTTATACAACTATCAAATGATAGATTTTACTATGTTTTTCTACCTGTGCAGCGTAATTGTGATTTAACTAGTTATATTTTCATCAAGATTTTCATACTTTATTGTTTGATGTTGTGCCTTTTTCCCCCAATTCTTACTTTGCTTTCTTTTCTTTTCTTTCATTTTTTGGGGGGCCCGCAAATAAGGCATATATTTCCTAGTAAAACTTGGCAATTCCTTATTCCTAGTAGTAAATGTTTACGGTCGGGGTGGAGGCATATGTGCAGAATGATGAACTGCTGATGAATGAAAAAGGAATGTGGTGTACGATTTGTTTGTACTTAATTTTTCTTTTTGTTTTATTTTTAAAATATTGGGTTAGATTGGTAAAGTAATTGTGGTTTATATATAAAAGTTACAATTTAATAGTATTGTATTTATCATGTGGTGTGGTTAGTAAAAAAGATGGTGTAGATATAATCATCCTCAAATAAAAATAAATTGCATAATATTTCCATTACGTGGGTGCGACTTACTTTTTTATTTTTGACTCGCCACGTTATGTTTTGTATGTCAACAATTAAATTATTTTTGAGTTTAAATGATTAATTGAAATTAATAAAATGGAGAACTACGAAATTTCGTGTAATATATGGGTGCAATGGGTCGATTGAGAAGAGATCATGGGATGGTGTAAGATTTACACTGTTGGTGTAACAGTTGCACCAATATAGTGGAAAGATAAGAAGGGAATTCCCAGGCTTATTTAAGACTTTTAAAGTTTTGGGTCACTGGCCTTTATCATTATACTTTTTTTAAAAGGTTTATTATTATCCATTTTAAATTGAAAAGTGGTTTTACATGTAGCGTACTCTAATGCACGCCATGTGTCTATCTTATACTATAATAGTGCAAGACATCTGATGTTAGATAGTGACTGGTATTACAATAAAAGTGGAAACCTATTCGAGCATAACTTAGAGTAATAACTGTGTAAATGAACACCTATTTCAGAATAACTTGGTTCAAATCTACTGATTTATAATAAATTGCTTGCTGCACTAAAATCAGATAAGAGCTCATTCCATAAACTGTTTACAATTTTATTTATTATCATTATTCTGATAGTAAAAGTTGTTGAACACCATGATAAAGTGAATGATATGATGATGTTATAGGTCACATATTGTCCACACCCAAGAACTACTTAATGTAATTATGTCATAATGATATATGGCTAAAATTTATTTTCTTGACATCTATGATCTAACTTGTTAATTTTTGTGACTATTTTTTTAATCTTTGTTTCTATGTTGTTTCTATTGCAACGATTGGGTTTGTACAGAATGCCAGATCAAAAATTGATATGTAGGGTTATATAGTGTACCACAAAAATTGACTAATTATGATATGTTCGTAGTTGGGTAGGTCAGCACAATTTTGGCATTCGTACACCACTTATGCTTCCACTAGCTAGTGTAATAGGTCATAAGCCTCTTGATTTAGATCCAACTTCTTGTTAAGTATGTTTTCAGCATATTCTCTTAACTTCCGTAGCTGCTCATGGTTCTGCTTCACTCTTGCCATACCGTAAATTAGTAACTTGTCATCCTTTGACTCGTAAAGCCATACATTTGTTCCTTGAGCCGGTGCTTCTTCTAATTCAACATACATAATTTAGAAAGATATGGCTCTTTGTTTTTTTGGTATTAATTTTACCTGGATTTCCTTATCAAATATTTTTACTTCAAATTCTCCCATTATAGGTTTACTAATTACTCCTATCTTGACAATATGTTCTGCTTTTAGATGTACATTCTCAATAAACTCTGAGATTGCTGAGTAAAATCTCACATAGATCATTTCTACTTTTATGATCCCAAAATATGCCTTGACAGCTGCCTTGATGGGGTTTGGTAACAATGACACTTCCTTTCTATTTTTGCTTGGGTAGATATATTGGATAAGTCCTTGGTCAAACCCTATAAAAAACCAGTGAAATGACTATTTGACAATACAAATACAAATATTAGAAGTAAAAAAAAAAATTAGTAATTTCACAACACAAATATATGATATAGAGAACAACATTAAAAAAAAAAACATAATTTAGAAAAGATAGGGAATAATTTAGGGTCATATGAAAAATCATCAGAAACCTCAATTAAACAAATTAATCCACTATATATATATATTATTATATATTAAAAGAGCCAGTTGGGGAATTACTATTCATCATTTTCGTCTGATACGGCGTCATTATGAGGCGTAATATAAAAGATAAAAAAAATCCTAGCCATTATGAGCGTAATATAAAAGATAAAAAAAATCCTAAGTCACATTGATTGAACCCTTCTTCTCCTTCTACGCGATACTCCACACCCCGCCTAATAGCTATTCTGGCCAAATTCCAGCAAAAAATCCCAGATCACATCAATTGGAACCCTTCTTCTCCTTCTGTGTGACTACTCCACCCTTGTCCTAATAATTGTTCCAGCCAAATTCCATCAAATCCCTCCCCGGATCGTGCGATTTGTTCTCTATCTTCCTTTTAAGCGATTTGCTGAGATTTTCTATATGTATTTGAGCTTTTCCCTTTCCGGATCGTGTGATTTGTTCTCATTATGCCTTTTAAGCGATTTGCTGAGATTTTCTATGAGTACTTGAGTTTTGTTCTTGAAAATTGTTTGGAAATTCTCTCTAGAGAACCTCACTTATTTTTGCTTTGGTCTCGGATTTTGGTTTGTGTTAATCTTTTTTTTTTCCTTTTGATTTCGTTTGCTGTCTGGTTCATTTTGTGTATATAAAAAGAAAGAAAATGGACTGATGATCCTTTAAATCTAGCATTTGGCATGTTATTTTTTTATTTTCCATCGTTTTATTTTTTCTTGTTGATTTTTCCTTCTAATTTTGAGTTTTTTTGTTTAAACGTCTGATGTTGTGAACCATTACGTGGAGTGCGGTTGGCCACAGGTAAATTTTTTCCGTTTTGTTTTGTTTTGGTATATGACTACCTCTAAGATCATCTACATGCATCTGCTAGGATAATTTTTAAAAATGCTACATCATAAGCATTTATTCTCACTGTAATGGGGAAGGATTGGTCAATATGTGATCCTAGTTTCTGGAAGAAATCCCTCTTTAAGAGACTGTTCGTTCATTCTCTTTTGACTGAATGATTAGATGATAATTTTCATGTTAAAATGATAAGCACATTCTTGTAGTTGTTTATTCTACATAGATAGCAAAGTTTGGAACATGTACTTGATATGGTTAAAAATTCCCATCTCAAATCCAACTGTACACTTCCTTTTTGGGCTAAGTTGATGAGCTTGATGTATGCTGGATTATAATTTATATCCTCTTCCATTGCTAGGTAGACGTTTTCTTGTTTTCCAGTCTTTCTGAAAACTTAAATGATTGAATAGTATTTGATCTCCAATTATGCTCGAGATTCTATCTTCTCCCTTAAGCTTGATGTTGTTTATGTGATATGATATTTATTTCCAACATTCTAAGTCTCTATTTTTACACTCTTGATGATCAACTTAAATGAAGAATGCAAGTTTAGCTAAAGCCAAAAAAATATGCTCCAAGTTTATTTGTATTATTTTTTTCTCTGAGTTAGGTGTATTATGGTTCTCACCCTTCACTTATGACCTACTGGATTATTACTATTGGATTAGTAGTTTACCTAATGTGGTTAATATTAGTTCTACTTCCAAGCAATGTTTTGTAGGCCTGTTACATTTCATGAAACTACATGTGTTCTGGCTAGTTCTTATGAATTTGCTGGGTCGTAACTAATTGTACATTGAAATTCTGCATATTTTAAGAGAGAAAATCTCATAACACTTAATTGGAAATAGAGCCCAATGATTTGAACTGTGGAATGTCGAGCATTTGGAAAAAGAAAGTTCATGAGACAGTCATTGTTAGTTGAATCAACATGGCCAAAATGATTTTTTTTTAATTTTTTTATTTTTTATTTTGTTTGTATCATGATACAATGGTTCCTTTGGATTTCAGCATTCAGAATAAAACATAGTATCGTATTTATACACTTTAATTACTTGATGTTATGACTTTAATTAGAAAAGAGATTTTTCCTCTAGAAAAGTTTCTGGTTGTACTCATATTGCTCCCACTGATATTGGCCAGTTTTGAAATTGCAAGGGATTTAGCATAGTGCTTTTTTTGCTACGTATTCAATATGTTGCCTCTGTTATTTGTCTTTGTCTGTTACTTTTGAGTTGCAATGTGAAGGTGTCTTTAACTGAAATAAGAGAAATGCTCAACTATTTGATTAGTCAGTTCATGTGATCACATTAGACGAGCATAAGGAGCTATTACTTTGTTGCTTTTTATTAATATATGCTATATGATTTACTGGTTTATTTTTTACTATGAAGCTGGGAATGTGCTAATCGCTTTTGGGCTTTGGCAGTATTAACTTGCTTTGGAATAATTAATTTATGTCCACTACCATCTTAAAGAGATAAAACGAATTAAGCATTTGTCTTACGGATGTCGTCTTATATTCTTACATGGGTAGATGATGGCCCTTCACCTGGAAACCATATTAAATCATGAATTGAGTAAGTAAACTCTGTAACCAATTATATAGTAAAAAATTAATTAAAAAAATGCAATATTATATATACGGCACGTGCAAGCACGTGCCTTGCAGGTGCCCTCACTAGTATGATAAGATTAGTAAACGAAGAAAAAGAAGAAACAATGGAAGAAAAAGAAATACATAAAAGATTAGAAATTATTGAAAAAATATATGGTAGTAATAATTGAAAACCTTATAAAGATACATGAAATTATGGAAAGGAAAAATTCAAAGAGAGACATAACGTATAAGGAATAAAAAGCTGTAAATAGGCTAGGAATAAACATGATAATAGAACAAGTAGAAAAAATTATGGAAAATCCATCAAAAGAAGACTATATAGAAAAATTTAGTAACCTAAATCTAGAAGGAATTAATATGAATCAAGTCATAGTACCAAGAGACCAAATACCACCACAAATGCCACCACAAGTGCCACCTCATTTACCACTAGAAACTAATCAAATAGTTGAAGAAGCAGCAAGTAATATAACAAGAAATCTAGATATATATATATATACACACACATACGCCACAGAGACAAGATACGAAAAGATCAAACATTTATATATAAACCACAATCACAATATTTTATGAAGCCAAGTTGTAGATATACTCAGGAATGTACACCTTGGATAAGTATGGAAAGACAAATTAGTGCACAACGGAGATGGTTAGATTCAGGATGTGTAGAGGATGTAGATCGTGAATAAGAATTATGGATGAAACCAATGGCAATGATGGCCTATACTAGAGAACCTACAGGAGGACAGTTTCAATTTATGATAGAAAATACATTTATAGGAACCACAACAATGTGGTGGGGAAATACTAGTGATGAATTAAAAGCACAAACAAGAGGAAATGACCAAGATGAAATATGAACTATTTTAAGTAAATATAGAATAGTATTAAGAAGAGAATATACTTTAATAACATGGCAAGATACTAAAGAAGACTCTAAAAGGAGGAGCAAATATTTGCTAGCTAATCTTTCAATATGTGATATATGTTATTTTAAACAATTTGCATGTGAAAGTAGATAGTACTTTGAAAAATCCGAATATAGGATAGCAGTTGGAGTTCATGAATTTATGAATTTGATATTCTTCAAATTAACAAGCCCATGGAAATTAGAACTATATAAAGAATGGATAGATTTAGCAACACCCAATGATACATTAGGAGCAAGGATACAATTCATAGACCAGAAACAACAAGAAAGATGCTTACAAGCTAACAATATGTTAAAATACCATAAAGCTTACAAAAGGCTATGTTGTGATAAGTTACAATATAAACCTACACAATGGGGATGCTAGCCCTCAAGAAAATATAAGAAGAAAAAATTTGACAAGAAAAAGAATTTTAGGAAACCTTATAAGAAGACATTCAAAAAATATAGAGTACCTTACAAAAGATACTTAAGAAAAAAAGAAAACAAAACAAAAACATATCCAAAAAATCCTAAAAAATGTAAATGCATGTTATGCATGTAGAGATATAGGACATATATCTCCAGAATGTACCAAAAAAGATAAAAAGAAAAACATGATGTATATATCACTAATATAAAAAGGATAATCACAATTTACTGCCTATAGAACAGGAAGAAGAATGAGAAGAAATACCTGAAGATGAAAAAATATATCAAATAGAAGAACATGAGCCAATAAATACAATAATGGAATTACAATCATTAGAAAGTGACTCTAGTGAAGAAGACAGCTATGATCAAGAATACTTTTACATTAATATGGTAAGAGAAATAATAGAAAATGGAGCCGAACGTAGTTACCAAGTAGAAGAAAATGAAGAATATCTAAATGAAAGATTACTATTTACTCTAAGAAATATGAAAAAAAAATTCTAAAATCAAAACTAAATGTAGAGCCAAAGGAAGTATTTAGTTTACCATTTTCGTAAAAACCTAAAGAAGTAGCATATGTGGCAAGGACACCTAGTCATCCTATAGATATAAAAGACAGTACAGGAAATATGCTAATACCTATAATTAGTGAAGAAATTATAAGACAAGAATTAAACCAATTAGACTCCAAGTTAAGAGGAAAGATAAAGAATGTGCATTTAGGAGCAATGCAAATCATAGCTAAAGCTTATTTTAGAGAAGGAATAGATGCACCAGTAGAATTTTATATAATAGACAATAGAATAACTAATTCAGTATAAGATGCATTAATAGGAATAGTAACAGGAAATTTAATGTACCAAAAAGTTAAGTTTACAACAAAACCAAATTTCAAAATAAATATGGAAGGGAAAAAAAAAAGCATTTAGGCTAAGAGAGATAAATATGGAACCAAGAAGTAAAACAATAAGTTTAACAATAAGAACAATTTATGCTTTTACAAGCAAATAGGAAATTCATTATAAAAATGCTAGAAAGACTTATCTGATAGAACCGATATTTAAAAATCTATTGGAATACAAAACACCAAGAGAAAATCCCAAAATGACAATACCAGAAGACATAGAAATAGATTTCACACAGACAAGAAAGCTAGCAAATTCACATAGGCTAGCTATGGAATTTGGAAGAAGATCTATAAGCATAAGAAAAAATAGTAATTATACATAAAGAAGACCAGTTTAGATATGTCAGGAGAAATGACCATGACAAAAATACACAGAAAAATACCTAGAATGAATCTATCGAGAAATAGTGAAACAACTCAATTTTAAATAATGGTGGAAATAAATACTAATGGGGTATGTAAAGAACAAATTGTATTGATATATACTGGAGCCACTATGTCATACATAAAAGAAATGATAATAGGAAATCTAGAAATGAAAACAACTGTTGATACAATACAATTACAAGATTATTTAGGAAATATACATTCAATGGAAAAATTATGTAGAACTACCTATAAAGATAAATAAAAAGAATGAAATAATCATAAAATCTATATGTTGAGCATGCAAGAAAAGTAAATACATATCTAATGCTAGAAACAGACTTCTTAAAGCAAGTAAAACCTTATAATATACAAGATAATAGAGTATTATTAACAATAAATATTGAAAACTTAGTAATACCCAAAATTTCATTAATAAGATACAAAGAGGAAGAGAACATATATATATATATATATATATCTTATTAAAGATGAATTATAAAGGTTATCTTAGTAGAAATTATCACGCTTTATTCAACACAGGAGCATCATCATGTATATTCAAAGAAAATGTATTACTTCTGAAATCTGGAATAACAAAAAAAGAAATTGAAGAGAGGGTTATACTAGCAGGATTTGATGGAAGTACAAATATGGTAACTAAAGTAGCAAAAGAATGTAAAAATACAAATAGGAAAATATGAAGTCTTTTATAATTCTTAGTTCTATATTTATAAGGAGTTCTCTTTTTTTTTTTTTAATTTCAAATCTTGTTACTCTCTTTACACAATTCATAAACTAAAATTATTAAATAATCTAATTATCAAACAATTATGAAAAATGATATATGATCCATCATATGGAATTAGCAATACTTCTTTCTATCTATGGGTCTGTCATGCTTCTTTGTAAAGTTGATTTTTAAAGATTTTTGACTAAAAACATTTCGGTTATTGTTGGTAAACTAGTTGGATTTTTCTAGGCACCCCGTTTTCTGGGTTTCTTTTATACCCTCCAACTCCCACAATGGTATTAGTTTGCCCATAGGTATGCTTGGGTAACCAACAGAACTTCAAAATGACTTAGCACAACCCAGTTTTGTTTCCTACCTCTGGGGGTACTTTTCAAAAAACAATTTTATAAAGAATATCTTATGAACTCATACATAGATAGAGTATCACTAATTACATTCTGATTTCACATATATCTAAATGGGAAGCTTAGCCTTCTATACCTGGTTATTCCGTGAAGACCTTCGTTCATGTTGTAGTGAAGAATATAGAACAAGAGAATTTTAGAGAACTTGTGATAGTTTTATTGATAGCAAAGATTTTATAGATTGGTAGATCTCTTCAGAAATCGATTACGTTCTGAATAAAAAATCTTTTCTTCTTATAGAGAACTTGTGATAGTTTTATTGATAGCAAAGATTTTATAGATTGGTAGATCTCTTCAGAAATCGATTACGTTCTGAATGAAAAATCTTTTCTTCTTATAGACTTGAAGAGATAATGTTCCTTTTTCATTTGTGGTTACAATCAAACGAGAAAATATAGATAGTACAATTAGTGGAGATAAATAAAGTTGCCAGATTCTTCACTAGCTTGGCCTTCTCTTATCTCTAATAATTTTATCCTGGTAAGTTAGCTTCATTTTTGCAGTAGTTGAGTAGATCACCACAATTTTGACATTTACGCCCCACTTTTGTTTCCATTAGCTAGTGTAATAGGTTATAAGCCTTTTGACTTAGATCCAAATTGTTTTTGAGTATGTTTTCAGCATATTCTCTTAACTTCCATGGTTGATCATGGTTTTTGACTCTTTCCATATCGTAAATTAGTAACTTGTCATCATTTGACTTGTAAACCTATACATTTGTTCCTTGAGCCAATTTTTCTTTTAATTCAAAGTATATAACTCTGAACGATATGGCTCTTTTTTTCTGGTATTAATTTTATCTGGGTTTTCTTTCCAAATATTTTTACTTCGGATTCCCTCATTATAGGTTTACTAGTTACCCATATCTTGACAATATGTTCTACTTTTAGATATACATCCTGAATAAACTTTGGGATTGCTGAGTAAAATCACACATAGATCGTTTATGCTTTTGTGATTCCAAAATATGTCTTGATAGCTACCTCGATTGGGTTTGGTAAGATTAATGATACTTCCTTCATATTTTTACTTGGGTAGATACATTGGATAAGTCCTTGGTCAAAACCCATCAAAGAACAATGAGAGGACTATTTGACCAAGGAGAACATATTGTCTATATGTACCTCTAAAAGCAATACATATTGTCAATATAGGAGTAACTAGTAAACCTATAATGGGAGAATCTGAAGTAAAAATGTTCAACAAGGAAACCTAAATAAAATTAATGCCAACAAAAAGATCTATGTCTTTCATAGTTATATACCTTGAATTAAAAGAAACATTGGCTCAAGGAAAAAATGTATGGATTTACAAATCAAATGATGACAAGTTACTAATTTACAGTATGGCAAGAGTGAAGCAGAACCATGATCAGCTATGGAAGTTAAGGGAATATGCTGAAAACATACTCAACAACAATTTAGATCTAAGTCAAGAGGCTTATGACCTATTACGCCAACTAATGGAAGTAGAAGTGGGGCATAAATGCCAAAATTGTAGTGACCTACCCAACTACTGAGAAGAGGAAGCTTACCTACTAGGATAAAATTATTGGAGATAAGAGAAGGCCAAGCCCGTGAAATACTATCTATCTTTTTCTCTTTTAATTGTAACCACAAATGAAAAAGGAACCTTATCTCTTCAAGTAAGAGAAGGTTTTTCATTCAGAAAGTAAGTGATTTCTAAAGAGATCTACCAATATGTGAAATCTTTGCTATCAATAAAATTATCACAAGTTCTCTAAAACTCTTTTGTTCTATATTATTCACTACAAGATGAAAGGAATGTCTTCACGAAGTAACCAGGTATGGGAGGCTAAGCTTTCCAACTAGATATACGTGAAATCAGAATGTAGTTAGTGATACTCTATCTATGTATGGATTCATAAGATATTCTTTATAAAATTGTTTTTTTGAAGACTACACCCAAAGGTAGGAAACGAAACCAGGTTGTGCTAAGTCATTTTGAAGTGATGTTGGTTACCCAGACAGACAATGGGCAAACTAATGCGATTGTTGGGAGTCAAAGGGTGTAATAGGAGCATAGAAAACAGGATGCCTGGAAAAATCTAGAGAGTCTACCAACAGTAACCGAAATATTTTTGGTCAAAAATCTTTAAAAATCAAATTTACAAAGAAGTGTGATAGACCCACGGGTAGAAAGAAGTATTGCTAATTCTATATGATAGATTGTATATCGTTTTTCATAATTGTTTGATAATTAGATTATTTAATATTTTTTAGTTTACGAATTGTGTAAAGAGAGTAACGAGATCTGAAATAAAAAAAGAGAACATTTATAAATATTGAACCAAGAATTATAAAATATTTTATTGAACTTAAAAAAGAAATATTTACCCAACTTTGTTATCAAAAAACCGAATTAGGAGAATATTACCATTGGCTAGACAGAGAATTAAGGAGAACTAACCAAGGAATAGATCTCTTATTCATTGAAATTATACCTGAAAGACAAAGATATAGATCTAATATAGAAAATAAATTAGAAGAACTAGAAATAAATATAGAAGAAAAAACATTAACATATAATAGTGTTTTTAGAAAATCTTATTGGGAAAAATTGTACTTTTATGAAGCAGAAGATATAAATAAATAGTGTAGTCGACAATAGGGCAATTAAGTAATTCTACAATCTATTTGTACAACTTTAAGCAAACAAATACCTACTAATAGCCAAGCTTAAAATTTTATCCAAATGCTTATCAAGTGTAAATTTTGTCGTTAAAGCCAACAACAAAGAAGGTGATGAATAGTAAAAATGGTGGGATATTTTCAAATGGATATTGGAGGTGATTTTAGGTGGATCAAACTAATTTCTGAGAGTATCATCATCTCCACCTTGACTGAAATAATTTCCCTCTATCTTCTTCAATATTTTTGGATGAGAATCGAGATCACGGAGGGAGACCCATGAAGAACCAGAGAAGAGGGGCTGTTTTGGATGGTTTAGAGGGAGATTTCTTGTAGAGTTTTAGAGAGTGGGATGGGCTAAGATAAGCCTTTATGTGTGGTTGTCTCCCCTTTATCTCTACAACTTGCCTCTTTCCTTAATGACTAGGTTTTTCCAATTGCCATTTGATTCTTCTGTTTTGTGTTTCTTTATTATTTGGTCTACATCTTTAGCACAATAGCAAAAATGGCTCTATTATCATGTTCTCAATCTTACAAGTACTTTGACATGTCAACCCGTTAAGCCTTAACTATTTTTAGCTTTGACTCGTATTTTAGAGTACAACAAAGTGCATTACTTATTATTTGTGGTGCATGGCCATAAGGTAGCTATGACATGATCCTTTTTCTGTCAAGACATTTCTTAGGAAAATTTCATTGAAAAAGAGTCTGAACACGTTACTATAAAAGTATCATTTTAGCTTGATGAGATCCAATTTCATTGGTAAACAGGAAATTAAATTCTAAATATGTTTTGACAAAATTATTGAAGGTGTTTCTGCCTAACATCTCCTTTTTGTTGTTACGATTTAAGAGTACTATTTATTTTTGGTACAATTTCTCATTTGAGATTTTGTCAGCGTCTACATATGAGGATAGTAACGCAGGATGTATCTATGAGTAAAGTATATTACAAATTACATAAAGCTTGACATGTAATTATAGAAAGACTATAGACAGAGGCGGCCCTGAAGGTGTGCAGGTGGTGCGATCGCAAAGGGCCTCAACATCTTAAGGGCACGGATTTTTTTTTTTATATAGTTGTAACATTAAAAGTTTTGAAAAAATTTTAGATTTTTATTTGTTAAAAAGTTAGACATTACTGAAACACATTTTTTAAAAATAGTTTTGCAAAAGTTATTCAACTAAAAATTAGAATGTATTTTATTATTTTAAAAAATAAACAAAGCCTACCTTTGAAATTTAGATTTACATGATCAAATCTTAAAAGCAAAATTATCACTATGATACCACAAAGTCAAAAATTTAAAAAGGGAAAAAAATTAACGGGTCACCAAAAAAAAATGATACATTTAAATATGAAATAGATTTTTTTTTTTTAAATGACGTCTTTAGTAATAATTAAATGAAAGGACATCATTTTAAAATGTTGCATAGGGTGCCCAAAATTTCAGGGCCAGCCTTGACTATAAATGGACTTATATACTCATGTTTTAGATTTTCAAGTAACTATCCACTATCTTAGAATTAATTTTTTCCTTCGGAGCTTAACTCTCCAATTTTGGATGGTTACGAATGAGGCCTCACCACTAATTATACCTCCAACTCCTTAAAATCGTAGGTGAAGACTAATCCTATCCAGCGGTTGCCATTCACCCTCTAGAATTCTCTCCACAAGTGTGTAATCTATATTTAATCTATATTTATTTCTATATATATAAAAAGGATACCACCACAAATTTTGCTTGATCCACCACGTTTTTAAGTAGGCTAATTATATTACACTATAAATATTGTACATTACACCACACCACAGGAACAGACTCAGGATTTTATTTAGGACCACGCTGAATTTGAATTGGAAAGTGGGGGGTTGCCACAGAAAGATTTTTTTTTTGGTCCTACCATAGATTGTTGGGAATAGAACTTTTCAACTTCATGGTATAAAAAGTTTTATTCATGTACAATTACTACAAGGAATTAAATTCTAACATCAAGTACAAAACAAAATGAATTAACTTTCTTGTATCAACTATCAATGTTTGTGAAATATTTAAAAAAAAAAAAAAAAAGACAGACGTGTTCAAATTCAATAACTTACTACATGTACATGCTTTGTAAAATCTATTTATTTATATATGGTTAGACTATTAGAACTAGGTCATTCTACTACATGGTACAAATATTATTCATATGCACACCCTATTTTTTTGTCTTCTTCTTCCCTGGGTATCTCCCTGCAAGTCTACTCTTCAGGGCTGAACGAATAATCTACCTCACACATAAAACTTCATTCCACAATCTAGCGAGAGCATATGTGTGCACTGAGCTCTTGTATCCTCTTCCTCCACTACTTCAAACCTAGATCTAGTACGTGTTCTACTCTTCAAAAATAGACTTGGGTTGGAACGTGACCGAGCTGTAGCTCGGTTTAGCTACCCTTGGGTCTATCCCTGCCACATCATAATTATTCTAAAAATACTCAATACGTAGTGCTTGATAAAATTAGTCCTAACCTTTTTCCCTTCTAATTATTATCTTTAATCTTGCACTATTGTAAATTGTCTTTATAGATAATGTGTGGCAAAATTTTTTTGTATGTAGGCATCAAGATACATCTTTATCTGTGCTAAATATAAACAATGCAAATAAAAATGGATACGAAAGCATGAATTTGGCTTTTATATTCAATAAACGCTAACATACAATTTCAATATAAATTTATGTAACAAGTATGTTATATATTTAAAAATAATTTTAGAAAATATAACAAAAAATCGAGGGTATAATTGTAGTAATAAATAAAGTTGAAGACATTCTTATGCAATTAGAATGTGGTCTACAGACATATTCCCCCACAAATGGACTGATGTATCAAAAATACCTTGAAGTCCCAATATTGCAAAAATACCCCTTTTCATTCAATTATACGAATTTTTATTTTTGGGAAAATTTTTAATTTTTCATTTTACTACCTCCAGTTTAAAAAGATGGTTTAGTTTTCCTTTTTCATCCGTCTCAAAATATGGTGTAGTTTTTTTTTAAAAAATAGTTGAAATATAGTTTTCTTATATGCCCTTCAGTTCTTTTTTAAAAAATAGTTGAAATATAATTTTCTTATATGCCATTTTTTAATGTGTATAGTTACAAAAAATATATAATTATTAAAATAAAATAATTAATAAATAAAATAGTATACTAATAGAAAAACATTATTAAAATTTATTTTTTCAATACTATTAAATGAGTTTTTCTTAATGTATATATGTGAAAAAAAAAAGAATAAAGACAATCTTTTTTATAGGGTGGTATTATTATCTTTTCTTTTATTAATTTGAATTTTTTATAATTTGGATTATAATCTGCCACACGGCAATATATCATTAGTTTCACTTTTTTCAAAAAGTCAAAAAATAAAAGTCGAGCCGCAATTGTTTACTTTTTATAAAAACAACCAATAAAATAATATCACGTCGTAAATTATAATTCAGATTATAATCTCATTTAGTTGTCAAACACTCTATTAATTTCAAAGCCACCGCGCTTCAATTATCAATTTACCTAATCCATTACCCAAATTCAAATCCCCACGATCCCCTCCCCATCCCCTTCGTAAAAAAAAAATAAAATAAAATAAAAATAAAATGAGGAAGAAATATTATCAATCCACGGTCACAAGTATCGACCGTTGGTCGCGCCACCGAGTACCGACGGGACGCTCTGACGTTCTGTTCAACTCAACACTTGGCTCTTTAGCTCTTCTCCTTCGCTCACCCGATTTCTCAGCCATTGCCGCCGCCACTTCCGGTTCCGCTCAACTTGTTTGCTGTTCTTTCTTCCCCTTTCCTCGCGCTTATTTCCCGGCCGCTGCCACCACTTGCCAGATCTGGCCAAGTCGTTTGCTATTCCATCGGCCCCTCCTTTTTTGCCATTTTGCCATAAGGATCTGAGGTACGCATTTTGGGGGATTTCCTTTAGTACACGTTTTGATTTTCTCCTTTCATTCAAGAAAATCTGAAGAAAATTTATCATCTTATTATATCTAATATAATTTTCCACTCCTCTTTTTATCTCTGCAAATAGAAGCTACCGAAGGAAGTAAATTCATGATATATTTTAAGTTTAATTATATTAGTATACCGCTGTGCGAAGATTCAGTCATTCAGTAAGAGGAGAAAGGAAGATGGTTTAAATGGAAGAATTGGAGGAGGGAGAATGGAGGAGGGATAGAGAGCCATTTAGTACTATTTTGGGCCTGGAGGGGAGAAAGCCTCCTTCCTGTTGGCGTTAATTTCATAATTTGTGTTGTTTATCTTTTCAGAATTTGAGTTTTGAAATTTGTTTTTTTAGGGTGATTTCAATCTTTATTTCTTTTTTTTTTTTTTTTTAAATAGATATCGAACGGGCCAGTAAGAGGGGATTTTTCTTCACGCCGCACCCCGCCCAGCTTCAAGGGGGCGGGGGGAGGGTGCTGGCCGGGGATGGGGACCCCGACTGTTCCGTCGCCATTCCTAGTCGAACTCTTGCCTGGATCTTTCATTCATTTTGCAAGTTAGATATTCAGCATTATTTCATTCCGCATTTTGTAAGTTTTCTGTATTCTATTCAGGATATAACCATCATTTAATTAGAACAACATAGTCCTATACTAAGAGGTCACTTATAAACAGTAATAATTATTTGGGCAATGTAATAAGAGGTTGAAGATCAACTTCCATTGTTTTTCTAAGGTTGAAGATCAAGTCCATTGACATATGCCTAGAACTAATTTTGTGTTTGTGTGTGTGGGTGTGTAGCAGCCTCTCAAAGGAGTTGAAAACAAGCAAGTGATCAACTGATGATGGATAACCAAAAAAAGGGTAGTGGAGCACATGTTTTAGTTGTTCCTTATCCAAATCAAGGACATATAAATCCCACGTGCCAATTCTGCAAGCGTTTATTGTCCAAACGAACAAAAGCCACCTTAACCCTAACCAAATATATCTCCAAATCCAAAAACCTTGATAAGGTCACTATTGACACGTTTTCCGATGAATTCGACGAAGGTGAATTCTTACAATCTGGTAGCATCGATGAATACCTAGTGCGTCTCGAAGAGGCCGGCTCCAAAACACTGGGAGAGCTCATTGAGAATTACCAAAAGTCAAACAATCCTATTGATTGTATTGTTTACGATGCATACTTGCCTTGGGCTCTTGATGTGGCTAGAAGTTATGGAATTCTAGGAGCCAGTTTTTTTACACACGCTTGTGCTGTTAATTATGTGTACTATTGCGTGCATCGCGGGTTGTTGTAACTGCCGGTTTCGACGCTGCCAGTCGAGATTCCTGGATTGCCGCCTCTTGCGTTGCTGGACTTCCCGTCATTCATTTCTGTGCATGGATCTTAACCTGCTTACTTTTAGGGGGTGATGAATCAATTTTCAAATGTTGAGAAGGCTGATTTTGTGCTGGTTAATTCGTATTACAGTTTGGAAGAACAGGTAAGTTGTTCAAGGATTGATGTTAGCATTAATTTGTCAATCTTTTGGGACTTGTTGAAACAATGAATCCCATGTTTATGAATTAGAAAACGCAATAGGAGTTGCATGAGGAAAGAACATTTGTAGGTTTATTCTGCTGAATCTTAATCTTAATAAAAAACGACAGCATAGTGGGCACATCTGTAAGGGAAGTTAGACAAGTTTAACTCATTAGGTGGGGTAAATTCCTAGATTTATCTTTTGCTATAACAAATGTGGAACTTGTTCTGCTTCAACTTAATTCATTCTTCTGCGTCTTGGGTGACATTATAGAGGAATTAAGGTTGTGTCACAAAAAGAAAAAGATCGATGTATTAATGGATGAATTAACTTAATTAATTCTTTATAGTAAACCCCTTTTTTTCTCCATAACCGACCAACATGGGATTCTATTTTCACTTTCTCCGAACAATGCTGAAGTTCTTTCTTCTTGCTTAATTCGTTAAAACCTCTGATTAGTATTCTTTTGTTTCTTCAGGTGATTGATGAGATGAACAAAGTGATTCCAATGCTAACAATAGGACCAACAGTCCCCCGTCTTTCTATTTGGATAATTGAGTCGAAAATCACAACAATTATGAAATAAACCTGCACCATTTAGATCCCACAGACTGCATTAATTGGCTTAACAATAAGCCCCCAGCATCAGTGGTTTACATAGCATTTGGTAGCATGGTTGATCTCCCACAGAAGCAAATGGAAGAACTTGCAGTGGGATTAAAAAACAGCAACCTCCACTTCTCATGGGTGATCAAAGAGCAAAAAACTCCCAAAAGATTCTATCCAAGAGACGAATGCAAATGATAAAGGGTTGTTTGTTACATGGAGTCCACAGCTAAAAGTGCTGTCTCACAAGGCCTTGGGATGCTTCTTTTCGCAGGGGGGATGGAATTCGACGCTCGAGGCATCGAGCATGGGGGTGCCGATGGTGGTTATGCCACAATGAACAGATCAACCAATGGATGCTAAGCTCGTGGAGGATGTTTGGAAGGTGGGTTTGAGGGTAAAATTTGATGAGAATGGAATTGTTGGCAGAGAAGAAGTTGAGGGTTGTTTAAGGGGGGGGGCGGGGGGCGGGGGGCGGGGGAAGGGAAAGGAAATGAAGAAATCTGCTAGCAAATGGAAAGATTTGGCTTTGGAGGCAGTTTTTGAGGGTGGTACTTCTGATACAAATATTAATGATTTTATACTAAAATTCAAGCAAAAGGGGGCGAGGGTTAGCCCAGTTGGATATTGAACCACCATATCCCCTCCCCGTCATCCCCTTGTAATCAAAAAAACAAAAAAAAATTGAAGCAAAAATCATAAGCACATATCTATATATTGTAAAGGAACATTTTTTCTGGCAAATACAAACT